>SSNP01000025.1:4290660-4416404 GCA_006937955.1 Pachypanchax playfairii | reverse complement strand
AACATGTGTGTGTGTGTGTGTGTGTGTGTGTGTGTGTGTGTGTGTGTGTGTGTGTGTGTGTGTGTGTGTGTGTGTGTGTTCCTGTCTGAAATAGCTACTTATTTGTGTTTGTATCCAGCTGCTTGTGTGTGTCTGTGTCTCTTTCTTGTTCTATTGAACCATGACTGGCTGAGACAGATCCTGAACCTGCTGGTTACTTCCTGTTAACACAGGACTTTTTCTTTTTGCTGTCATCTGTCACCTTGTGCTTTCTCAAGATGGAGAATCACATAGAATCATATACATAACTGGGTTGAAATCTTAACCTGAATGTGATGTAATAAATTAAATGTAATCATAATCATAGTGTGTGTATGTGTGTGTGTGTGTGCTCTCATATGTGCACAACACTTCTATCATACTAAGTTTACCAAATACACACATTCACAGTCTTTGAACTTACCTGATGAGAAAAAGGAGGGCAGTTGGTCTGTTAAAGACACAAATATATGGTAACTGAAATAGTTTGAGATTCACCTGTTGCTGCATCAGCTGACACCAGAAGAACAACTAGAATAAGTTTAAAAAGAATCAGTTTACTTTCATGTAGATAGTTGTTTGAACTCATATTGGCCAGTTCATCTTTACAAATTACATGAGAAGATCTTTCCTTTGTGAAAGAACGATCTGAGAAAATGATGTAGAAGCAGGTCTGTTCTGTGTTTTTCTCCATCAGAACTCAGATTAATCATTCAAAGATATTCATAAACAAACTTTTTAGCAAACATTGTTTTTTTTTAACATAAAGATAAGAATTTGTTTATCTACCGAATTAAAAAAGGTTACCATAAATCTAAATTTTGTTAGAGGCTGAACCAGTAATGTGTTAATGTTAATTTAATGTTCATTATGACGTTTCTTGTGCCAGTAAAGTTTTAAAAGTTATGCTAATGAAAGTGAATACTGCTTTTGGTTCCTCAAGTACAGAGTGAAACTTCTCTGTAGAACTGGAACATCTACATTCTTTAGATTAAAAAAAGGACGTCAGAAACATTTAACTCTCTGCTCACTTTGCTGTTGTGTTTCAGTAGTTTTCCATTTAACTTTTTTATTTTTATGTTATTACTCAGAAAAAAAAAACTGCATTGAAATATTGGTTCTATATTATACTTTTATTGCTGCTAGGATGATCAAAACCTATACTTGATCATGAAACTCTTAAAGAAGAAACTAATTTTATATTCTCTAATTCTATGTTACTTAAATTATAACCCCTCAAAATCCCAGATGTGGTCTCAAATATGTCAGTGTGTTCACGTGCAAGAGAACGTAGAATAATCAGAAAAAAGCCAGAGAGATCAAACAAACAGTTTGCTGCATTATGTAAAGAAAAAAATATTTTTAACATTTCCAGCTGTATTCAGGTAAAAATTTTAATTTCCACCATTCAATGTTATTTTATTGTGTATTTTGTACAACATCCCTGCACCTTTGCTGTGAGCTTGTCTATCATATCAGCACTTCAACACTATGCATGACCGTTTCTGCAGTTTTCATTTGATCAGAACGTCTCATGAGCATGGGAAGATATTTTTGACACTATAACAGGTTATGCAAGAAGAGCTCTTCTAATTCATATTTACAGGTTTAGGATTACTTCATGATAAAAAAAACATAATTTTCTTTAAGGTATTTAAGCTATCTCTTGTCAGTAAATATGAACGTTTTTAGATCTTCCCACCTTCAGTATGAAGTGAAAGCATGGTTACCCAGAATACGTGCGCTTTTACCTGAAAACATTTCTTGTCAGAACAATAAGAATGTTAATAATCCGGTTCAGTGTGCTAAGCAAGGGCAGCAATTACATAATTAACGTCTGGTGTCCTGGAATTATTGAGCATTACAATAAAAATAAAAGAGAAAGCAACATAGGAATACAACTGCAAACTCTTTGTTTCATTTGTGATATCCAATAAAACTGTACAAACATATGTGAGACTAAATGAGGCTGTAGCTGCATATCAGACATTTTACTTTACTGCTCTGCTTACAGGACAAACGTCTGAATGAGATTGTCCCTGAGCTACAGAAACCTGTACTTAAGCAGATGTTTGACGACAGTCATAGTAGCTCCTGCATATTGTTTTAAAATTCTGATGTCTAAATGAGAAATCTGTAGATTTTAGTAATTCTCAAGAAATAACAAACAAACTGAACAATGACGTCATTCTGTTTCATAATTCATACTAAGAAAACTAAACTGAAAGCAAAAGGCTGATGAATACCGGTTTGCTTAAAGGAATTTTAGAACATTGTGATGACATATATCTACTTTCAGAATACATATACATTATGTTGAAGTTAGTCAGTGCTTAGAATGTAATTAAAGGGCTGAATGATCATTTGTTCATAGATTCAACTGCACTTTAAACAGTCTTTTATCAACAAACAGGACAAATTCTGCCATATTAAAAGAAAAAAAGAAAAGAATAAATCTACAATCTGGATTAGAAGTAAACTGTTAGCAGAACTGAAATAAAGGAGCTTCATATTTGAAAATGGTTAAACAGACAGAAACATGCTAGACATGTTTATCAATGAAAAAAGGAGGAGAGTGTACTGAGACAACTTTAAAGATGTTATTGTCACCAGCTATTGTCAAGTTGAACAAAGCTGCCAGACCAACTTAGTCAAAATGGGATTTAATGCTGTGTGAGTTTCAGAGAACTAGACCTGAATGCACACAAACATACAAGGGCCTGAATTAGTTTTACTTAATGTGAAATGATCATAAATACATTAATTAATAATACAATAAAATATCAAGTTAACTCAACAGTTCAAGCAATCTGCAAAAGCCAAACACACACTTCCAGAAGGACTCAGGAAACAGATGGTACAGTCAAAGCACATGATGTTGAGTAGCTGGACAAATGACCTCCCAGTGGGTTGTAGGAAACTGGCTGTTAGATTACAGCAGGGTCTTCAGCTGGCTGGAACAGGGTGAGAGCCAAGTGGGGAACAGACAGTGGGGACCTCTAGTGGTCGGAATAAAAAACGACCAAAAGAAAAGAGTATTTATTTATCATCTCCAAATGTAACATGCTCAGGAACACAAAGAAAAAGAAACATAAATTAGAATAAACAGAAGATACGGTTGAAGATAAATAAACAAAAGAAATATTGTAAACATAGAAGACTTCATATGACAAATGGAAAGGAAATATATGCTGCTAGCACAATATTTTAACACAAGTATTTTGTTTTTACTCCTCATTCTTCCAGCAGATGATCCAAACAGAAATACAGGCATGCTATTGGCTCACTTTCATCTCCTTCATTAGACCAAAAGGAGCTTAAAAAAAAAAAGAGAAAGCAACAAATTGATGCCCGAGTGAGTATCAAGAGATCATTTACTTTACAGACACCCTCTAACACTGCCTAAGTGAACTAAGTATATTTAATAAAACTTCCTGTCTACTGCTGACTGCCTGCATTTGGGTCTAACACCACAGACACGCCCGTACCAGTTCTTGACAATATGAGAGCTTTAACTTCACTAGTCTGGTCTTGACTTTGATCCCATGGATTTTTGTCTTATTTTATGAATTTTTCTAAGATAAAATTTATTGTACTTTAAATTTTCACAAATTGTAAATAAACCAATCTAAAGTAATTAAACATTAAATGTAGGTGTACCAATACATTGAGACTTTTAAATTAAAGTTTAAAGATATTTTTTTCCAAAACAGTCTTATTATGCAAACAAGGAAACTGGACAGATATGTGCATTCTTCTGCATTAATAACAGACAAGATGTTACATTTATAGTGCTAGAAAATGAAGGTCTGATTATTAAAATACAAAAAACAAATAAAGACTAAATAAAAACCAACTCCAATGTGTTGTGTCACATGTACGTAAACGATGGGCTTGATAGATGAAACAGAAAGAAGAAAAGAGAAAACTCAGGCATTTAAGTCATGTAGGATGATAAAAGTTCTAAATAAAAATCCTGTGATTTTCACTTAAATTTTTAGGACATACTATGTAATCTGTACCTAAATAATAATGCAGCAATGAATGAATAAGCTGTTAAGCTCAGAGTAAAGAGAATGAAGGAAGCAGAATGAATTATGCAAGTAATTCAAGTGCATGATTCATAAGGAAAGTTGATGTTCCAGTCTTCAACCAGAGAAAATGACTGACTGGTCTGGAAACACAAAGAGCTGGAACACCGACACAAAGAGACTCAAATAAAAGGCAACAAGGTGGTGGTGTGATTAGCAGAGCAAGAGACACGCAAGGGCAAAATATTAACTGGAACAAAGAGAAAAATCTTCCTTAACAGGAATTACTGAACACCAATGAAATCTTGTGTCAGTCATGAGGTTCATCAAGAGGAAAAGGGCACAACAGGAATCGGTTAAGGACACTGCTGGTTCAGCTCTGATGACAAGATGTTTGTATTGTAAAAATGTTAATGTTTAATTGTATGTAGATCAATAGTTTATTATAGATCGTTATGATCTGGATACAGACTCAATTATTTATTTTCTCTTTTTCTCACATTTGCACGTTTAAAGTACAATAACAAGCTTTTTCACAAGACCTGGAAGAAGCAATAAAATGCTAAAGAAAAAAAAAAATCAGACAATTTATTCTTCTAAAACTTTTATTTTGTTAGTTTTAACTATTTTTCTTTTGAAGGACATCAGTGTTGTGTGACATAATTTTAGTGTTTTGGGGAAAATTGTTTTTTTCAAGATTGTTTTCCTTTTTGCAATATTTATAGATTGGTATACTCATGTTAATTTCCTCTAGGAGGTAAAGGTTATGTGATAGTTTTTGTCATGCTGTCAATCATTTGTCTTATTTAATTATAACAATGGTTGTTATTACCTCAATGGTGCACTTAACTAGAATGAAAACAAAAGATAAAAGAAAAAAAAATAATCCCAAAGTTAAGTTAAAGTATATCCTACTCTTGCTACCAACAGCAAAAACAAAGAGTTGTTCAAAAAGTTGTTACAATAAGCAGCTCTTTTTATTTGTAAGTTGAATAATTCATCTCTGTTTCTTCTCTGTATATCATGTCACTGAACATTCTCAGTAGCTCACAACAAAAGGAATAAGATTCCCGTGAGAGATGACTTCTTACAGCTTGAAGGTCAGGCTCAACCGGTGTCTGATGTATATAAAACACTGTGAGATAATGCTCAGCACAGGAATGGTGTTAGACAGTACTTCAACAGCCTAACCCTGTCAGTAATGACAGTAATGATCCAGTAATAATGTAAAACTCAACACAATTAAATATTTACACATTTATCTTTGCATGTTTTTATTTTTTATGCATTATTGCATTGTTTTTATGTATTAAAATAATTTGTGTGTTTCTCCAGTACACTAATAATGTCCTTGTTATAGAAAGACTGGAGACAGTACCTGGTGTTTCTAGTTATTTTGGAAACAATCAGACTGGTAAATTTAAAGACGACAGCTTCTTCTTTCACAGAAATGCTTTTCCTTTTTTTGACCCCTTGACCTTTTGTCAGTTGATGACTTTGATGCCTCACCTGAAAAGTCTTTTCTCCTCATCGTCTAGTTTCTTAGTTAAACAATGAAAAGACTTGATATGGAAACAAAAAGCATTTTCCTGATTTGCTGTGTTTATGGATAATACGACGTTGCAGAGCACTTAATACACATTCCCCTATTGATCATCAAAAGGCAGAAAGACAACAACTATTTTCTTTTATGCGTGCAATGAACCAGACACTGTTTTGTAAGTAATAAATAAAAAAACAAAGCATATATATTTACCTAAAATAGTTTCATACAAATTAGAATGGTGACTGTGGATCAGTGGGAAGAACGCTTGCCTTCCAATCTGAAAGTTGGTGGTTTGATCCTGGCTTCCCCCTCCACATGTTGACGTGTCCTTGGGCAAGACACTGAACCCCCTGGTTTACACATCAGACTGCGTTTGTGAATGGGTGACTGTAACTTGTAGTGTAAAAGCGCTTAGAATGGTCAAGACTGAAAAAGTACTATAGAAAAACAAGCAATTTACCATTTAATTTAACCTATCAATGGAAATGTCTGTTTTAATGAGAACATTTCTTGACTTGATAAAACTTTGACTGGCATCATCAGCTCATTCTCTAAATCCCCTGTAATTTTCAGCAGGAAAAGTCCTTGTCACTCAATATGCTTTAAAAAAGTTCCAAGGATGCAGTCACATGTTTGTCCAAAAACAGTAGCCCACATACGGGCGTGACTTCTCGGCAGCATAGACAAATGGGCCTCTCGGAATGGAATGTTGTCCCTCAAACAAGTTTGGAACCACCTACTCTCGTACTTATAAGTAAAGGCTTCCTTGAATACTATGTAGATTACAGTTTACCTGTCACTCCAGAAACACCTGCAGTCTTGTTAAATGTAAAGTAAAGGTATGGCTAAAGGGCTGAGGTAAGAAGCTTAGGTGTTGTTAAGAAGAGAGACAAGAGAAGAGAATTAAACAGCAACAAAAGGAGCTGCAGATCTCATCAGCTTTCAACATGAATACTTTAAAACCTGAGGGACAACTGGCCCAGGAGCTGAGCTGCCCCATCTGCCTTCAGCTCTACAGAGATCCGGTGGTTCTCCCCTGTGGGCACAACTACTGCAGAACATGCATCTTCAAGACTGCTGAATCCTCAGAGACGAATGGAAAATTGCTCCCTCGATGTCCAGAGTGTCGTGAAGAGTATGAGGGTCTGGAGTCGTTGCAGAGAAACTTCAAACTTTCCAACATTGTTGAGGGTTATCGAGCTGCTGAGCCAATTTATGACCAGATTGAGATTGAGACAGAGACAGAAACTGAAACTGATTCAGACAACGCTACCATTTTCTGTGACCACTGCATAGACGCCCAGACAGAAGCGGTGAAGACCTGCCTGAAGTGTGAAGTCTCTCTGTGCTCCAGACATCTTCAGAAGCACAACGAGAAGGAGTCCTTCAAGATCCACAGTATTGTGGAGCCCTTGAAAGAGTTGGGGACCAAAGATTGTTCCCTTCACCATCAACCTCTTGAGTACTTTTGTTCCAATGACATGACCTCTCTGTGCTCCTCATGCTTGGCAGAAAGTAATCACCAGACCCATGATGTGCTGGCTTTAAACGTAGCCGAAGAGGAGATGAGACTCGCTATGGAGAGCCGCAACAAGGTACTAATGTAAATCTCCCTCATATTTAATCCATGCATTTCCCCCACAGTCAACGTACTTTGTTACTTATTATTTACATTATGCAAAGGTAATAATAGTGTGTCCTTTTGAATAGCAACTTTCTGAAGCTGGTCTTAAAATAAAAAATAAAAAAAAGTGAAACTTGTTCAGATGAAAAGTCTCCATTTTATATCCAGATGAGAAACAAAGAAAAACACAATTAGATGTTGAAATCCTTGTTGAGGACAAGACCTTTTCCACTTGTTTGTTTGTGAACAGTAGAACAATCATCTTATAAAACACACAAGGGACCTATCACTGCAACAAAATAAATCACAATTAAACAGAACACAAAATGCTGAGAAGTAATGAAAACATCTCATTTGCACGGAATGAAGAAAATGACTACTGGCTATGTGGTTGTGTTTTTGTTGGTTGCAAAGAATAAATGTGAGGAATGCAAAGACATAAATAAATAAAAGATGATGAAAACAGTATGGTCACTTTTATTAGTTTATTGTTTAAATGCTAAAGTTATTGTTTGTTACTTAATCTTCATTTAGTGTAACTCAAAATCCATCTTTTCGTGCGTTCTGTGATTTTGCTCTAGATTTTCGTTCCACTTAGATGAATTATTTCTGACATTGCATGTTTGCAGGTGGTTTCCAGTAGACTGCAGTTAATAGAGAGCCTGCTGCAGAAGACGGCAGATGATCAAGGAGCCTCTGAGGCTATGGGAGACAGGATGGTCAACAAGACTGTCTCACTCATGGACAGCATGGGTACACTGTTGGACAGGTAAAACATAAAACACCTGTAGGTGTTTGTTTGCTTTACATGTTTTATCTGTGGGCAGAACAGTGTAACCTGATGACATTCAGTATCTGTACAGACATGTAGATAAAATCAAAATGAATTCAGGTATGTTCACAAGCAGGTTTGAGCTACTTAAACTGAACCTATTGTTTGAAGTTATTTTTAATTTCACTAAACCTCCCTACATGACTCATTCATGCATAAACACTTTTTAAATAATAAATTAATTACCTAAAGTCTCACAGCAGATCATTTGCAGAATGGTGTTCTATTTTGAGTTACATTTAAAGACCTGTATCTATTTATGTTTTAAGAGGCAAAACTCTGTTGTGCCATAAAGTTGTGAATGGAAAAAAGATCTGATTACATGTGAAATTTGTAGTAAATATACGTGTACTCCAGGCACAGTTTTTGGTAAGAGCTTGTAGAACAAGCCAACCAAGTAGCTAATGTGAAAAAAATGCACGACCAAATGAAACACATATTTAATTGATCTAATTAATAATGATATCAAAATAGATCCAGATTAACAGCATATAAAACAATGGTTTGTGTGCTTGTGCATTGCTTGTATTTTGCATGACAGCTAGTACTGAAAAAGAAAATGATGCAAAAAATGTCCCCAAATTTTTCTTCACAACATTATGATGGCGTGCCATTAGCACGACATCCTGATTAACTTGTTTGTCTATTGTGTTCAGGTTCAGGGAGCGGCTGTGTGCGCTTCTGGATGAGGAAAGAGGGCAGCATCGGAAAAGCTGGCAGCTTGGAGTGAGTACACTGGAAGGGCAACAGCAGCAGTTGCTTGAAGCTCAGAAGGCTGCTACACAGGCCCTTTGTGAGACAGATCCCTGCGTCTTTGTACACAGGTACAGAAAATCTGCTCTTTTATATAAATGCACACTACACTATCTAGAAAAATGTATACTATGTTGAAATACTTTTCTTTTTTCAGATTTATGATGATTGAACAGAAGCTTAGAGATGCTGTTACATGCAGTATGCCCACAGCAGTCCCCTCAAAGGCTCCATTTAACACCATGCGTCTCCAGACAGAGCTCAAAACCCAAGACTTCCGCTCAGAAATGACACGCTTCCTTGATAGTCTTCACATCCTCCTAAATCCCATGGAGCTCACCTTCAATGTCTACACTGGCCACCCCAGCTTGTTAGTATCCACTGACCTACGCACAGTTAAATACAGTGCTGCAAAGCAGTCATGCGTGGAACATCCAGAGCGTTTTACAAGTGCACCTCAGATCATGTGCAGTCAGAGTTTTTCAGGTGGCATGCATGTATGGGTGGTAGAAGTGGGGGCCAACTGCATGTGGTCCCTAGGTGTATGCTATAAGAGCATCCCTCGCCGGGGGGATCACAGTCGTCTGGGGCACAACACTGTGTCCTGGAGACTGCAGAGAAAAAATGGAAAGCTGACTGCATGCACAGCATCCAGCAATGTGGCCTTGACAGAAACAACCCCACCAACCAAGATTGAAGTTGCACTTGACTATGAGGGTGGAGGACTGACATTTCACAGCATCAAAGGGCGCAGAGAGCACCTCTATACCTTCCGGGCTGTGTTCAAAGAACCAGTTTACCCAGCATTTAGTATTCATTCAAACACACCAGAGTCTTGGATAACACTGCAAAATTCAATATGAAACCAACTACTAATCTAGAAAACTTTGTACTAATTGGCATCTGAATCTGACCATTTAACAATTGGACTGAATTGACTGAATATGCATGGCTTTGAATTTGGAGTTGATGTAAATTGAACTTATTGTAGTGCTTTGAGATCACTTGAGTTCTCCTATGTAAAGAACTTTTAGGTGCTCTTAATTTATAGGATTTTCCTTTTTACTATTAATAGTGCTTTTAATTTAAGTTCAGCAATACTTGTTTTCAGCCACATTCTCTTAAATTGGAAAATATTTTTTAAACAACAAATAAACAATCGTTTTTTATAAGAACAGTGAATTGTAAGTATACATAGTTACCAATTTAATCACACAAGATCATTTGTAAATCGTTTACAAAAAACATAATTTCTTTGTTATGATTAGTTTTTTCTTAAGTATATGAATCCTGTGTTTGACAAATGTAACATGCTTTCCAAAAATATATTAAAAGCAGATAACATTGTTCATGTTTCCATGCTGTGTTCTTATAGTACCATATTTATATACACATGTGATCATTGACATTGACATTTAGGATGAGCTTGCTACATGCTTGTGCTATAAGTGAATGATATAATTTACAAAAATTTAGATGGTGATGTTTGTACGTGTATTCTTAACATATAGTACAAAAACAGTACACGAAGTATCAAAGCTGCTTGACAATAGATCATATAACAAGGTTTCTGCTGCTCTTATTTTGGCACATATGTTTTTTTCCATCCCATTCTGCAACTAGCATTTGTTGCAAGTCATCTGATTTTGTTGTGTTGATCATTCTGGCACAAACAATACAGCCATCGGTGCAACCCATACAATAAAATCTAGTCCTCAACCCACAAAAGTGTTTTTCTTTAAAATTGTATTTCATATAAATAGAAATAAACTGTTTGCCAAGTTAATGTTTTTATTGTTTAGAATTTTTGCTTCAACAAAATAAACAAACAAACAAACAAATACATAAATACGCCCTTATTTTTGTGCTATGCTTATATGCATTTTACATGTGCATGAGCGTTTGCTTCTGGTTGCCAAGTTTCAGTATACCTGCAAAAAGCAAAGTAATTCAAATATTATTTTTCCCTTGGAAAAAAATAAATAAACACGTAAAAATAAATTGTTTAATAATCTAGTCAAATTGTTGGGTGTTTTTATTTCCATAATGATAAATAAAAAGCGGTTTTGGTTTAACACAAAACTGTAAATGAAAGCGGATTTAAAAGAATCTGGCAACCTTCATCCCAACTGTCTCACATTGTGTCATTGGGCAGGACGTAAACAGTGTCATAGTAGTACTGCCATTCTGCTTACGATTAATAATATATTTATATTAGTTAACACCATAAGTGATGGGCTCGGGTGAAAGTTCAACCAGAAAAGTATCTTTTGGTGTCGATGATGAGGACAGAGTCAGGATTCTTCGTGGGATCAAGGTAAGGCTAATTTAGCAATTTAGCTAGCCTATAAGACATGCTAACATTACTTTAATGCTGCGCTATAACTAGCTGTTAACAAATTTCTCCACAACAGATTAAATCGCCAGATTATCTGATTTTATGAAACGGTAACTGTATCATTCATAAATCACCTGTAGAAGCGTGAGGATTGAGGATGATGATATGAGAAGGTTCATTCTTCAGCCACACTGTCACCAAACTGCATTTATAATAAGCTGCCTAGCAGTACATCTTAATTTTAAGTAAAATATTTAATTTAGATGATGTTTTTGTGTTAAATTTGGCTGAAATGCTATTGATCGAGTGCCACTTGTAACTTGAGTTGATGGGCAAAGCGGACTTTAATTCTTAACTTCTTTCTATAAGTTCTTCATTTGAGCCTTCATTTTGACTTTTTGATTACTGTTCTAAACTTTAGTTAATGTTAAACATGTAAGGGGCTTTAAATGCCCAGGTTTTGAGTGAGGTTTGGTGCAGAGTTATTAGCCTTGACAATAATGCATTTATGAGCAGGTTTGAAAAACAAATCGAAACGGTAAAAGTAACATGATGAGTCAAAAGTGTTTACAAACTTTAGAAAGGATATATGTGGGTGTGACACAGTAAAAGGTCCTGGCGTGAAATTATTTTCAAACATTAAAGAGTTCACATTTACAGCAGCTATTGTTTGAGATCATGCAAACATACAAAAACTTGGTGTTCTGTAAAATAAACTACATATCACTGATAAGATGATGCAAACTCAGGGCATTGGAGTTTTTCTTCTGACTCGCAGTCAAATTTAATTTTCTTTAGTAACAATTCATACAGTTTCAGGAGGTGGATTTTTGTAAAATAAAATATTTACCTGGTTTATTTGGACTTGTTTTTTGCTTGGTTGCAGGTCAAATTTCTTTTTGTGCATAAATAATGATGTAAGAGTAGGTCAATTAAATATTATCTTTTGGCTTTGTCTCCATTTCATGAACTGTAACTGTTGCATTTCTTTGGTCTTTGATTTCTCAAACTGCTTACAGAGAAAGACATAGTTGTTCCCTTGCATGTAAGCTAATTTAACACAACTGCAGTAGGAATGTAAAATTCAGGCAGTTTAGGAGTTTGTATTTTTAGCTGTTGCATGTTGTCAAATTTGCTGAAAACGTTTGTTAAAATCCCTAAATCTTACAGGTAATCATGTTTGCTTGGCCCAACATTCAAATGTTGTGAGTCATGGAAGCAGTGAGTCAGTGCTGCTCTCTGTGGTTTTAGATGTTTAACTGTTTCCATGGACACTCAACACACACATACACTTATAATAATAGACAAACGGCAAAATTAAACAGAGCAGCAGTGATTCAATCTTCCTCGAGATCTGACCTGATTGTTATTTAAATAAAAATATTAATAAAGTGCGTTTTAAATAGAAAACTTTTAGATTCTGTCAGATTGATTCTCTTACATCTTACATTTTAAGCAGCTGTTTTTTCACCCATCAGTTGTCAGAAGATGTTCTTCAGAGGATGAGAGGAGTGGCTAACATTCCTCCAGAACGCCCATCATCATCATCAACATCAAGCCCACAGAGAGAGAAAGGTATAATTCATCTTACACTGTTTCCTCAGCAGCACGTTTTATGTAAAGTTTTCTTATCCTTTTGGAAGGCTAATGACTGCCAAAACTTTTTTGACTTGCATTCATTTTTTCCTTGGACAGAAAGGGAGCGGATATCAGATATTCAAATATTCAGGGTGAGCCAGCTGGTTATAAATGGTAGCATCCAAAAGAAGCACACGTCAGTCAGATAGGTTTCTTTGCAGTTTGTGTTCAGACTTTTTCGCAGCCAATAATTAAATTTGAGAAACACATATAAAAATGTGATAGCTGGTTTTTGACTTCAAACATATTCTCTATTTCTTTTTAAACATAAACTCAGCTGTAAATTCTACAATGACCTTATTTTTAGAAACTGCTAAAGTCTTCTGGAAGCTCCCAAACATCCCATCCTGTCCTACCTGTTATAAGTTTACATAATGTTCTTCAGATGTTCCTCAAGGTTACTGTTTACTTGATGTGGTCCAACTTAACTGTGTGTAAAACCTGCTCTGTGAGTGACTCAGTTATGGCATCGAATTAGTATCAGAAGTTGCGAACTCATATTCTGTGATCAAGCAAAGCTCAATTGTCTACCGTGCATACGTGGACCATTGAGCACATGGCAGTGACGAGTGAACGCTCAGTTGCTGAATCTCCGCTTGCTTCTGACTTTTAACACTGTGGAGGCGGGGCCTGTGGCTGATGTGGCGTGTCCTCTGATGTGTGCTCGTTGGTCTACATGTGAGTGCACAGTAGATGCTTGTGTGCATACAGATACTCTACGTACATGTTTTCACTCACCAAGTTACAACTTCCTCTCATTTATCACTTTTTTATGTGCTCAGTGTTCACATAGAATATGTGTCTTTACTTTTGACACTAATCAGACACCATACACTGTCCAGTCATGTATTTTTTTGTGTTGAGTTTTATTTTCACAATTAATCTAATTTCTATCTGGAGAGAATAAGATTGAGAAATTAAGCCTCAAACTGAGAGGGTTGAAGTTTAAAGACAAGAGAGAAACTCTGATGGACAAGCAGTTGTGATCTGAGATGTTTCTTATGACACGAGAAATTGATTTTCATGGGTTTATAACGCTGGACTTATATGCAGTCATTTTTACTGCTGTCTTTTTGTGTGTTACATTAAAGTTTCCAGTTTTGTAAAAGTTCAACATAAAAGACAACATACATTTTAATCACCAAAGTAAAAAGAAGTTCTAAACCAGATTAAAAATTCAGGTATCAAAATAAACTAATAAACTAAATGTCATCTCTTCTGTAACAATTATTATTATTAATTATTACTAAATGATACTGTACTTGTAGTTATTGAGAGTTTTTGCTTATGCTTGAACACTTGCTCTTTCTGTGATCAGGTGCCTCTCGCAGTTCCAGCTCAGACTTTCAAGCAAAGCAGAACCAACAGAACCGAGCCCAGCCCAGCAGCCAGTCCAGTAAGCAGACCTCCTTCACCAAGGAAGAACAGAGGAGGTGAGTCAAAGGGTCAGAGCCAAAAAAGCTAAAACAAAACAAAACAAACAACACATTTTAATGTAAGTGGCAGTTTTAATAGTCAGACTGTGTCTTGTTTGTTCTTTATAAGTGCTAATAATGTTTCCTGTTGGGTTTGAAGTAAAATAAAATCAGACCACCTTAGTCTGTAAACCTTCAAAGACCAGAACTTAAAGGACTATGGGTTAGTTTTTTTTAAATTATGTTTATGAAACTATGGTTGAATTAGAATCAAGAAAAGTTGAGCTTCTCATGACAAATTATAAAATGTGTTTACAGTATTTATTAACAGTTTATAACGAAAACACGTTTAATAGTTTAGATTTTGGAAATCTACAACAAAAATATATCATTTTGAAATTATATATGACGAGTCTTAAGTTTGAACCATATCGCCCTCTTGTGGACTATTTAATTAATGTTGAGCCTTTTTTTGGTAATGCTTTAGAAATGGTAAATTCGGGGCAGTTAATAATGAATGTCAGCTGTATTTATAATAATCTCTACTCATTTTTTTATGTATTTAAGGTTTGAACGCCAGCAGACAATATTAAAGGATGAGTTGGCCAAGATGGCACAAAGAGAAAGGGAGGCAGCGAGGGAGGAGATAACTAAAGCCATGAGCCGGGAAAGACAACACACTCGCCAGGAGGCTGAGAAGGCCAAACAGTTGGTACGCAATTGGAACACACACACACATCCATGCATTAATATTAATCTTTATTATTGAAATTACATCAACACATTTTAGTTTCTAATTACTGTTTGGAATTGTTGAAACTGTTGGTATGATTTGCCTTCAGGTTTATTGCACAGTTGATTTCTTTTACCTCCATTTATGAAGTTTAAGATGAAGCATTATTGTAGTGGGTATAGATGCGTTGTGACATAGAAAGGTAAAAAACAAACTTTATTTATAATAATGTGATACCTTTACCCATTTTGTTTTGAATTTTCTTAGTTTATAACTTGCAGAAACTCACTTTTATCTTCAAAGCTGTTGTAAATTTAGTAAGTGTTTGGATTTTTTAAAGGTTTGTTCAAGAAAATGTCAGTCTGTATTTGAATTAACACCTGCTGATTTTTACCTTGGAGCTGCTCCCAGTTATTATTTCTTCATTAATGGTTTTTTTAAACAGTGAATGTGTCTTCGGGCATCGTTTGTGTAAAGTGGTGCTTTTTCTCTTAAGTCCATTAAACACAACATTCTACAAAATGCAATTTAAAATGGATTTTTAAAAATTCAATTCTAACTCCCAGGTTAATTGTAATTTCTTTCTCAAATGGTTTAAAAGAGGGAGGTTGTTTCAGTTTTTTACATTTGACTCAGTTTTTGTTTTGTTGTGCAGAACATGTCAGGTCAGAGTTTTACTTTTACAAAGGCTGTTTTCACATGATTCCTCTGTAAGTAGGATGTGATCTTGAGTCTCGCTTAAATTTAAACTGTTGAGGATTAAATTTTCTGGAATAATTAGTGGTAGTGCAACTAGCTTGAAGATTATTTATGATTACAATATTTGACTTGTATAATTGTGATGGTCGGGTCTCATCCTGGTTCATATAATGTCAGAGATTTTTGTGTAGTTGCTGGTTTAATTTCAGTAAATGGCCTCTGAGTGCCATGACGTGATTACTGGTCACAAGGATTTACTTTCTCTCTCACACACGAGCTGCATTGTTTGTTTTAATAATTATATTTGCTCAATAGTTTTCTGTTTTAAAACTGATCTGCGAAACTGCACATTCAATGAAAAGGACTTTTCGGTTGATTTATTTTTTATTTATTTCAGTGAAGGAATGAAGGTTTGAGAGTCGGTGTCTGAGAGTCAAAATTTACTGCAGTACGAGACCAAAGTTTTAAACTGGATTTGGATTATAGAGCTATTGTATTTGTACCAAAATATCTCAGTTTTTGTTTTAAGTCATATTGCTCAGCCTTCCTTCATGTCACTGAGTAAGACTGATATTACTCACTCATACTGTAGTAATCACCATGTGTGTTCTCAGTTTGGTACAATACAAAACAATTATTTTTTATTCCAATTAGGTGGTTTTGGAAATGTTCTTTAACAGCCTAGTGGCCTGTAGGAGGCGCTGTTGTTCTCTGTTTCCACTGATACAAAACATTTTTACTAGCATTTTTTCTTTCTAAATATTCTAGTTTTTACAAGAGTTCGGTCTTGTAGCTGGTTGAAAACTCATTAATTTGAGTGTCTCTGAGTTGGAGCAGATATGTTTTTGTAGAGTCAAGTCATGATTCAGTTTACTGAGTTTTTGCTTCAGTTAAATCACATGTTGGAGCATTTTGTACAGACACAAATTGGTTCTTGGGTTTGCATTTGTAATTTCCATGGCGATACTCGCTCCGCGCCGGCCCCTTTCTTATTCTCACCTATTACATCCCTGTTCCTTTTCTATCTCTTCCTCTTCACTGTGTTCTTCCTCGCTCATGTTCCTGCTTGTCTCTTTCTTTTCTTCCGCACCTACTCTCCATCTCCCCCTGTTTTTCTCCTCTTTTCTATCCCAGCCCTGACTCTCTCCTTCCTGCCCTAGAGACAGTATTATCAGCATAGTGCACGTGGTAAATTGCACCCTGAGAGTTTCCTGGGGCTGGAGATAGGAGTGGGGCAGGGTTGGAATTATAGTTGTGGAAAGGGGAGAGCTTGTTGTACACACCAGTTGGTGCCTTTTCTGTGTGACTCTCGCTCCCCTTCCCCTCCTTCCACTTTCCTCCCCCTGTGTTGAGACGTGCTGTAGTGGCTGTCTTATCTCCACTCCAACATACTTCTACTTCTAATAGAAGACTGCTGGAAGGATGTCGTGAGCAGAATGACCGGTTGTTCTGGACTGGGCCTTCTTATGCTAAGGGCTTCTTGTAATTACTGTTTCTTGTGCTATGAATACATATCTGCACATAGTCGGGAAGATTCTCTCATCTTCTCAACTCAAATAAAAATCTTTTTACATGTTGCTGCGACAGGGAGCTAAATCAGCCATCACCATTATGATTATCATCATCACCCAACACTTCCTTGTTCCTTTAACGTCTCCACATTTTGCAGTTGCGAAGTCACGTCTTATTAAAAAAACAACTTCTCCAGGATATGTGTTTTTCCTTAAACCCTTGAAAAAGTAATACACAGTGTGAAAAGATAGAATCAATCAATAAATGAATGTAACTGAAAAAAAAAGAAACTCTTGAGTTTTACGTTCAGCATTTATCATCTAAAACTCACTTATGACAAAGTAATGAGACACGTGGAAACATTCTCATACACTTACAACGATTTGCTACTAGTTTCCAGACTTCTCCAAATAGTTTTTAATTTCAAATTAAAGTAATCAAATAAAAAATGTGGGTTTGCAGCATTTTTAACCCTGATTTTTTGTTGATAATTTTTTTTTTTTTCAATTAAGTAATAAGAAAACTTAGTTTCAAAGGAATAACTGTTTGTATTATTTGAAGTCTGAAGGACCTGCTTTCAATTGGAAAAACCAGTTCTCAAAATCTGATTAAAGGATTTGCTTTAAATGTTGCCAATTTTAAGAGGACATTGGGTATTAAACTCTAACCAGAGAAAACTGTCTGGATGTGTTAATAGTTCATAGTGAAGGTCTGTAGTTACTTATGTCTTTTTATGATTTTTCTTTAGAGTTTCATGGTAAAACCCTAAACTAGAGTAACAGCCAGCAGGACTGTAGAATCAGGTTTGTTAAAAACAATCCACATCTGGCATGTGGCGTACATCCTTTTTTAGAAAAAAAGCATTTGAATAAATGAAAGTGTGCCATATTTCCTGGATAAATGGGAAAAAAAATGCTTTACTGGGAATGACCACATGGGGTGGTAAAAAATAGGACTGTACAGATGAATGAGCTTTTATTGTGTAATTGGGAGCAGAAGTGATGTAAGGATGAAAAGAAAGATGTGACTGAACATTTTGTGAAGGGTTAGGATGAAAACTGAAGAGGAAGCGAGTGTGAATGAGACTGAAAGAGAAGATGACACGACTCTCCTGAAAAGAAGGGAATGAAGCAAAGGATGAATAAGAAGTCTTCACAAGTGATTTAACACTTCCTGAAGGATCATGAGGAGGTGGAAGAGATTAGCGACAACAGGCGAATGAAAGGGAAGAAGAACTACCTATTAGCAATGTTTCTTTAGGGTATTAGATAGCTAAAGGAAGAAGGTATTGCTATATGATTAAAAAGAAATTTGCAAGGTGATTAAACATTTTGCACAGCTCGAAGATGTTAGACGAGGACGACAGGAAGGATGAGTAGGAGAAGCAGAAGAAAAGGCAATAATGAAAGAAAAGAAGCTGATGGAATGAAAATGACAGATGCCTAATGATTATAGAACAAACCGAGATCTGCACATCTTCCTGTTGCCATGAAATATTTAAAAGATAATTAAATACAGATCAAAAACTGTTGATTCTTTGGAAAGTAATGTTTTAGATAATTATTTAATTAATATTGAAGGTATGGGGTGAGTTATAGCCCATGTTCCACATTATGAAAACCCGACACATTGCAAATGATTGTAAGAGTTACGTACGTACAGTACATGCAACAGGACAACCAACAAGCTGAACCTTTGGCTGGTACTGATCACAGGCTGATACATTTGTGGATCCATCCAGTTTTCTTTTGTGCTGTAGTATGAAAAGCAAACAAAATTGAGATTCAGAGTTTAGCCTTGAGTGTTTGAATAAAAATGAAAGGAGAGGGGAGGAAAAAAGCCACAGGTAACTCAGTGCTTCCTGTTCTTTCATGGATGGATGTTATTCTGAGTCACAAGTCAGAGAGACAGACAATGATGTGAGCCATGTGCTATTTATTGGCCTATTTCTTTCCCCTGTCTCTCTCCCCCTTACTTATTTTTGTCTGTCCTATGTCCACTTCCTGGTAAACCACCTGATCCCTTCATTCCTCTGTCCATTTCTGCATCAGTCAGCCAAGGACCTCACCCACTGTGCTGCTCTCTGAATACTCTTTGTTAATGGCAAATCTTCTGCAGATTAATTTCAGAATGAGAGAGGGGAATAGGAGAATGGAAAGAAAGGAAGCAAGTCCAACTGAAGGGCTAAAAGGGATTTTCTCTTTTTTTCCTAATGTATTAATGGCCTTTTGGAGCCTGTTGAAAGTAAAAGAAGCTTATAAGTCACATTAGCATATGGTAAATTTCTCTCTCTGTTCTCGCAGAACAATTAGGAAATGGGCTTATTAGCTGCCCTTTACCTTCTACTGTTGGAGCTTCAGCTAATAAAAGATGTTGTATGTTTTTTTTTTTCCAGTTTTTTCTGTTTTTGAGCATCTCATCCAAACACAGTGAAGTCAGCTACATTTATTGGGATGTAGATAAGATACAATTGTTGATTCTTTGAATTAAGTCAACAGAATTATATTAACTAATGTAAATAAATAGTTAGGTACTTACACTACAGACAGTGATGACGCAATCTACTTTTGTGCACAAGCTCTAAAGAGGTGGATGTTATGGGGTTAACCCCAGGCTTGACACCAGCAGTGTGATGTGTGTGTTTGCTGTACTTCTACATGTGTGTGCGTGTTCACATGGCTGAACCTTTCGCTTGCTGCAGTGCATCTACCTCCACAGTCTTTCTACATATCAGTGCCTTTGTTTACACCTACATACAGAGTTTTGTATTATAAATGCTTATTATTGTTTTTAAAACGCTTTCATGTGTAAGATACACATTACCACACAACTCTAGATGATATGAAACTAACTATAGTTTCAAACATTTAATACCTGAGATACTGATGATAAATCCCCCCCAACATGACACATACATGCTGCATGTTGTGGACACTCATCTAAAGGCCATTCTATATTTAATACAAGTGAAACTTTAATTCCATATTTATCTGAGGTGTAAATCATTAATAGCTTTATAAATTGTTACAATCCCTGTCATGTATATAATTATTACATTTGAACATGTTGGATTAGGTAGTTGCATCATGTGACACCGGATGGCAGCAAAACCATGTTACAATATGCTTTATTTTAGACTTTTCACTCTTTATTTGATTATCTGTTATTCTGTCTACTGCCTTTATTTGGATCCTGAATATTGTTCTAGTATGTTTTAAGGTCTGCATTCTTTTTTTTTTAAATATATAAAACTGGTAACAAGTACTTTTCCACAGGTCCCTTGGTATTAATGTATTCTTCATCATCTCAACTCTTAAAATGTCCTTTCATCTCAACCTTTAGTTTTATTGCATCATAATTGGCTTTGGAGTGGCACCGTGTCAGGGAACGTTTTGTTCTATTGTTCAGATTACTTAAGTCTTCAAAGCAGTTGTCACATAAAAGAACCGTTGACATTTTTTGTCTCACCTGCTTTTGTATGGCGGCTGAATATTGCTGGATTGTTACACAGGAGGTGATTAGTCTCATCTGAGATTGACTGAGTAGGTGTTGTGTCTCCAGATTCCTTTTGAATTTCCATGACTTTGTTTTTGTTTTAGTTTTTTACAAATGTTAATCTCAGCCTTAAAATTATACGCAAACATGTGTTATTAGAGTTTGGTTAGGGTTACATGACCAGCACACCACTTATTATCAGTGTGGTAATTTTTGCAGGGACTTCCAGGAACAAACTGCACTTGGGTGATGATTATAATGAATAATTGTCTTTTCAAAAGGGGATATCGACTCCATTTGAATTGGAATAATGATTTGTATCATTATTGTGTATAAAATCTTTATAAAGCAAAGTACGCCCTTAGTGCAGGTAAGCTGCTTCTGATTAAATGCACTTTGTTTACTGATTATAAAATTATTTTGTGAAAAAAACTGTTGCAATGGAGGTGTTAACATCCTCACTTTTAGTCCTGAGTTTACATACCAAACTCACCATTTGCCGTGGGGATAATTGGTAGGATTTATTCTAGAATAATTTTAAAAAATGCAAACTCGTTCGTTTTTTCTACAATGTTTTAAACAACTTTACAGTTAAGGTCATTTCTATCTTCCCACTGTTTGATTGTTGTCTCTCCGGTGTGGTGATGCTACGTGCAGGAAAATCTCTTTTCTGTCTCTTTGACAACCGGCCCCTCTGGAATTAGACAGATGTTGCCTCTTATTGGACAAACCTACTTCTCATGTTTTTATCTAAAACTATTCAATCAAATGAAGATTCTCTGTTGACGGAGAAACACTGTTGTCTCTCTCACATGCTCAGAAAACTCATTCAGTTTTTAGTTATGCGATGTGAGCGAAACAGCTGTGTTTACACACTCGCTCTCACACACACACAGAGGATTGATAAAGATGGAGACAGATGGGACATGCTTCATTATAACATTATATATGAGTTGGTGAATTGCTTGATGTTTTATCATGTACTTCTCTGACTTTATTTAGTCAGACATATGGTAACATGTCGCTATTATGTCATTTAGATGAGGGAAAAACAGGTCAAATGATGCTTCGAGCATGTGTTTTGTTTTGAATTTTAATAGCTTAGTGTCAGTTCAAGTCATTTAAACAAACTGCAGTAATTTTGTTTAAGTTTTTAAATTTTAATAGGGTCATAAACATTTTTGCTCATAGTTATTTTGATGGATTAAGTTCCATTCAAAACATCATGTTCTCATATTACAAACTGCTTTAATTTAAAGCATTTTTGCCAGTTTACTTCAGAATTTTTTCTGTGCGTTTCTTTTATAGTATTAAACTATATTTTGGAGAATGTTTTGCAGAATCTTCTTGTTTCTTGAGATGATTTGAATGAATGTTAAACAGATCACAATCACTCCTGTTAAATACTCTTAAACTTATTGATAAATTATTTCAGGTTTATTGTAACTGGGGTAAGAGTGAATAGAGCCTGAAAACACAGAGGAAGTAAAGGGAATGGTTGTGATTTGAGGGTGAAGAGGAAATGAGGAGATGGCAGGATTGGCACTGAAGGAAATCGTGTGAATGAGGTGAGTGACTGACTGGATAGAGAAGAAGGAGGAGGTGGTCGAGGCTGAGGTACAGATAAGCTCTCTGTTGTATCAGTAATTGTAATCTGCAGGAGCTAACATGGGTTTGCATGTAAAGCCATTAAGGTGACTGTGCGCAGAAAAGCTTGTTTTCTTCAACTGCAATGTCAGATAGTGAAGTGAGGCAACCTGAAAAGGAGAACAGGACGGCAGATAGCAGAGGAGTTTTGATCTTTGTTTTTACCAGCATAGGTTAGTAAAACAGAGCCCTTTCCCTAAAATGCTACAATTCCACTTTTTTTTTCAAAAATTTATCATGCAAACAAACAAAACTTTGAGAACAAGGTGTATTTTTGAGAACCTGGGTATTTGGATCACAGTTTCAGACTGACAGGACAATCAGAATGAAAACAGTAACCATGCGGATGGAGAAGAGGAGGAAACCGGAAAGAGGAAGAGGAGGACTAGTGGCCCATTTTATCCCACTCACTCCTCTGTGTAGTTGCCTGGCTGTAATTATCAATCCAATGATTATTGAGTACTAATTTATTTCCTTGCTGGGAGCTATGTGTCTAATACATGCAGTGGAGCAAGTAGGGAGAGGGAGAATTCTACTATCAGATGGTATCAAGTCTCACAAACTGCCCACCGGGGAAGAGCGAGATGTCCTGGTGTATATTAATGCGTCTGCTCCATTCTATACTTGCAAGCCAAATTATCAGTGTTGCTTGTGATGTATTGATATCCACTGGGCAGTTAACATTAATACACAGAGTCTCTTGTCATGCGCTCCTTCTGTACTGGATCTGGTACTTGGCCCTCCACAGCTGATACCACTGTGGCATCCACCAGGCAGACTCTCTGACTAACAGCTTAACCAACCACCATCTGTTGTCCCTGCAGCTTAATCTCAAAACCTGCAGCTTGGTAGGAATGTTGTGCTATAATGTATAATTCTGCAAAACGATGGGGTTCAGCACCTCAGTTTGAAATGAGAAAGCTTTTATTTTGTGATATTTCCATTTCCTAATTTATACTTTATTGGTGTTGAGTTGCTTCTGTTCAGTTGGTCCCAGTATCATTAACTAACCAGTACCACTGATATAAACATTTTGTTATAAAATTGATCATTTCTGGGCATTTATATTAAAACAATCCTGAATTTGAAGTGTTATATTGCAAGGTGTTCTTGTAAAGAACTTCAGAAAATCTTTTACAAATTGTAAATTATTAGATATTACTTTTTGCAACTTGACAATGTCTTTCACCTACAGAATTTAGGGGGTTCTAACCTACGTTTTTTTTTTTAATCTTCATAGTTTCTAATTAAAATTTCTAAATTATGCTATATAGGGAGTATCCTAGTTAAAACAATGTTAAAAACCAGTTGGGAATTAAAAGAACAGCTTAATACTTTATCTCTGTGTTCTATGTTGTTAAAACAGCATCTCTTCCACTGCTAGTGTTTTCATGTCATGACAAGTGGCAGCAGGACAGGACTGAAAGGACTGAAAACTGATGTCAAGCTATCAGTGAGGTTACACAGGCCATGGCAAAGTACAGCTGGGGTTGTGACATTCAGACAGCTGCTGCCAAGTCAAGGAACACTGTTACACTTCCTACGACTTGTTCTGTATCATTTTGAAATAAAAAAAAATTTGTGGAAAAAATTGGGAATGTACTGATGAGATAATTTTGTCCTTGAACCAATCAAAAGGAAATATTTACCAATAGAGTCATCATTGGATGCTTATGTTAATTTGCTCTTTGTTGCTTAGCCGTGCTAGCTGTAACAGTTAGCTGGGTAAACTCTGTGCAATCTGCTGAGTGTTTGAACTTAATGTGTTATTGAATGTAACTCTATTACTACCATCATGTGAAATCCCAAAATTTCAAATGTTGTACAGTACACACCAAAAGTTTGGACACACCTTCTCATTTTCTTTGAATGAGAGTATGTAACTGTAAGTTGTAACTGAACTGTTCTCCTATACTTCCATATGGAAGACACATTGGCATGTTGCATCACAACATTTTACGGCAGCTGAATCACAGCATGTCTGCCCTAAAGCCAAAGAACAGTTGGTTAATAGACCTGTTTTATAACAGATGTTTTGATTTGAAAGAGGAGGGAAGGCACGTGTGTTTAAATGAGGGCTGCATTTAATTTATAATATGTTCCACTTGTAAACATGTTTTACAGATCAACCAGCAAGTACAGCTGCAGGTGTAGATTACAACCCTCCCTAACACACCTGTGCATTCCCTTTCTACTACTTGTCAAAATGTCTGCTGTGAAATAGAGCTGTAGAGATCAGGAGTTGAGTGTGGTCAGCTGTTCTGATAGTGATCAGTGAAGAAATACCTGAATCTTCGCAGCAGTACGCTTTAGAGGTTGTCCTCATGTTCTACCGTACTGAAGCTGTGGTCAACAGCGCTGTTTGTATTTACACAACTTCACTTTGATCTTTTTTGCCTGGAATCATTATAGTTGTAATTTATTAACATGGTTCCATATCCCATCTTCAATCATCATCAGAACAAAACAAAATATTTGTATGCCATAGAATTATTCATTTTTCTGTTTCAGTATTATGAAACAGAGTTAAACAAGGTTTTACATGACAAAAACATACTAAACAAACGATGTATGAATAACAATTCTGAATAGCACTTCATAAACCCAGAGTCCTCTTTTTCCATGTTCTTATCGTTTATCATGAAAGACACAAGAATCCACTTGTGATTTAGATTTGATTGTTTTTGAGTTTTGTTTTGATCATCTGCGCACCCGACGCTGCTTTTGTCTATTTAGTTTGTGAGACTCATGGTGACGCTGTTGGATCTTTCAATTTTTTTCTTGTGTTTTTTTCAGTAGTTTATTTTTTTTAAATGGCTCCAGGAAACAAGCGAGTAGTTTTAGTTTACCTGCCAGATGTTTTTACAGCTTTTGTTCTAACATGCTGACATATTCTCACTGTAATTTTTGTTTCGTCCACCTGTTGGTTTTTGTTTCTTATGTGTTATATGTTGGACATGTCTTCTTCTTTCCTTTATCATTTACAGCATACGTTACTTTCACTCACTGTCACTTGATTTTCTGTCTTTATTTCACAGTTTTACATACTTTTTCATCTGTCTGCAGCTTTTAAATAGACCCCCGGCTGTGCACCGAATCGATTCACACGCAGAAACAGCCTATAGAGGGAAGAATATTTAATAATATGTTTTTAAGCTAATCTCCTGTTTAGCTCATGGCTAGTAGCTGCCTTATTCAATTATTTACATTGTTAATAATTGTTACTTTTCTCCACTTGTTTTCATTTCTTATATATTTTGTCTCCCTCTTCTTAACTAAATAATTTTGTCTTCTGTTTTTTTCTTTTTCAACCATGTAAGTTTTCATTATTCATTCATTTAGGATATTTTCAAGCAGGAAAAGCAATTTTATACCCTGTGTGACAGTGCTGCAAGTCTGATTACATTTACAAAGCATGAATGAAGTTAGAATTCTGAAGTAGTTAAAAGGAAAATAAAACAGAATAAGTTTTTTGTAATAACAGTTCATTTTATATGTGTAGTTTTGTTACAAAGCTAATTTACTTTACTGTTTTTTTTTCTTCTTACTTTTGCACTGTTATGTGTTGGTTTTAGAAAAAAATGAGCTGATTATGAGTCTGATGTCATGATTGGATTAAAACAACAGATGTTTCAAAATGAACAAATTCCAAACTCTGACATTCTTTGAAATTGTTAAGATGAGAGAATTTAGTGAAAAATGCTTTGAAACAATTTCTTATCTTTGGAACAGTTAATGAAAGATTATCTTTTTCTGTAAGAAGACCAAAACTAACGTTCCTTGGCTGCAACATGGTAGAAAAAAAGAAACTTTTTTCGTTAACTTTTTTAAAGTCTGTTTTCTTAAATATACTTTGTAAAATGTAACAAAAGAATCAAAGCTATATTTATATTTTGTTGTAACTTAAAGTGTTTTAAAAAAGGAAGTTATGATTATAATTTATTAGATGTATACAGTGTGTGTGTGTGTGTGTGCTATATTTTTTTGTTGTTTTTGTTTTTATACAATGTCTTAACTCTGAAAATTTTAAATTGCTATATAGTCAGAAGAGAAAGCTGACTGTATAATACCAGGGAAGAATTGCAGAGGGGCTTTTTAAAATAATGCCCAAATAAATGATAACCATGAATAGACAGTGTCACAGTGTCAGGTATTCTAACAGGGAGTCACTCTGAGTGTGTAAGCTTCAGCCATTCTCACCCACTGTGTATTGGTGTGCTTATGTGGTGTGATGCGTTGTGTGTAAAGTCACGCCTGGCTGGCTGTTATCTGCCACAGACTCACAGGTCCCTGAAGGGACACCAGAGGAGTCATCTGATTCACTTGCAGTTTCTTCTGTGACTACAAATTAAAACTGGACCAACACAGTGAAACACAGATAGGAAGGAAAACACTTTTTCCATTTTCCTCTAATTAAATCTGTTCGTTTTCTGCCTAATCCCCTCCAAAAGGATACTTGTCTAACATACATAATTAACAAAAAAAGCAATTTGAGTCTTGTCATTTTTCTCTGCTTTAACTTGCAGCATCCGTGGCTTTTCACCAAACAGTGGCTTTATCTGTCACATCGGGGACCGTCTCGCTCTTTGTCTCTCTTCATTTAAGGGTCTGTTTATGAAACACAGACGATTGGCTCCCATTTGATTTGGTGTTCACCAGCCCTGATAATTATGATGAATCTTCCTCCTTGTGTGTAAATGCACATATGTTCATGGAGACGCTCTTCACCTCAGTGGCACAGGGCTGCTGCTGCTTTAATGCCACTGTGTTCTGAACGACCTGCAGTGCTTCATGTGAATATTTCTTTGTAATAATTTGCTCAGAGTACCAGTTGCAACATTTACTACATTTGGCTCTTCAGGTAGTGAATAGACTGCCTGTCAGTAAAGGAAAAGGTGTGAAGTTATTATAGTTTTATACATACTGTGTTTTAAAGTGTGATTAAAAACAACCATGTTATTGTCAAAATAAGAAACACTGTGTGCCCTGATCTCTAGCTGAGTGTTGATATTGTATAGTTTTAATACAATAATAGAAAAATAGCATTTTATTAGTGTGTTTTTTCTTTGAAATTTGTTGTGCGTAGCAATGTGTATCTTTTTTCCCCCAATCAATGAAACAAAAGCCACAAATTCTATGTTGTTAAGTGTAATTATGATTATTATAAACATTTGACAATACAGATAGATGGCTGCTGTGCAATCAATTTAATTGCACCTTTTCACAATCAGTTCTTTGTCTGTGCTGCAACACTGAGACAGTTTTTTGGAAACCAAATTTTAAATTAGAAAGTTTTGCAGAACAAGAAAAAGCTCCAGTCTTATAATTCTAACCTGAGGAAAATCTGCTGCTTGATAGCTGAAATGG
Source organism: Pachypanchax playfairii (assembly GCA_006937955.1). Taxonomy (NCBI): domain Eukaryota; kingdom Metazoa; phylum Chordata; class Actinopteri; order Cyprinodontiformes; family Aplocheilidae; genus Pachypanchax; species Pachypanchax playfairii. Next base: position 4,388,756 of record SSNP01000025.1, on the reverse strand, counting down.
ATTTGATATCTAATGAGTGTTTGATGTACAAAACTAATAGCCAGACACAAAAACTTTATTGTAGTGCTTAAGGTCTTAAAACATGCTCAAGTTTGTTGAGCACAGCCTTTGCAGTTCAGCTTGCCATACAGACTGCTGCACAGGTAACAAGCCTGGTTCATGCAGGATGTTCCTTTTTCAAGCAATATTCAATAATGATTGAACATTTTTATTCTTTTGTGCTTTTTAATAAACATTAACAGCCATTATGAGTGATGTTTCTGTTTGAAATGAAGTATAATTGCTGACAGGTACATTTATGTCATGTATATTTTACGTTTACTGCCACAGTTTTGTGTTTATGTCACATGAACTACATGCTGTTGAGCTAGTGGTTTTTGCTCTTTCCTACATCATTTCTTTCATATTAAGCTTTGTCCTTTTGTGCCCTCTGCTCTTTCTCTCTCTTCTTTGTCCAACACTTTTAGTCTGCAGATGAGATAGAAGCGATGGTAAGCGTCATTAAAGTCCTGCTCCTTCGACCTTTACAGTTTTTTCTTAATTTCTAGTTGTCATCTTTAAAGGCTGGGGGCCTCATCAAAAAAAACATGAAAAAATGAACCACTCTCTTTAATTTTTTTTTGCAAATTTATTTTAATTAACAATTTTTAATTAACAAATCATCATAAGTTAGAAATGTCTTTAATTTGCCATGTCGAGGTAATAATCTACTTAATGACCTGCTAGAATGAAGTTAAAGCAATTTCGACCCCTCATGACTTTTGCCTTTATTTTTATATTTATTTTTGCCTCACTTCTGTTTTCACCTTCTGTTACGCATGTAAATTCTCTGTTGCATTTTTATCTTTTCATTCCTTTTACACACTATTTTATTTGACCTTGCTCTCATATAAACACAAAATCTAGCATCTTTGTTTGTCAATAAAATGCATGTCAAGTTAAAGATGTCAGCAGTGTCTGTTCATCCCATTAGAAATCAATCAATTCATTTGAATACATTTTGTCAGAAATAAAACTTGTAAATTTTATGAATTTATATTGTACCATTGTTGAAGAGGTTTTTTATTTCTTTTTGCATCCCCCATTGTTGCTTTGTGCACTCGTCATTTTTATGACTTCCCCCCCAAACATTTTTTTCCTCCTTTCACTCAGGGTTCAGTTTTCTTGCATGTTTATCAGCATTCTTTCACTCTGTTGCATGTGTGTTCTTATAATTCTGTGTATGTCTTCAGTGCAAAAGGGTTTTTACATATTTTTTTTGTGCTGGCACCAACAAAGACACATGAAATGAATGAACATCGATGCACAGACGGGTAGAAGAATGGAGATGAACGTCAAAAGGAAGGTTATGACTATATATTTGGTGCACTGTCTTTCTTTTTAGGAGGAATTGCAGGGTGTGTTTATACGGTTAAACCCAAAGTCTCAAGTTAAATTGACTATATAGCACAAATTACTGCAGATAAAAGAAGATCAGTACGACATTTAAAAAAAATGAAAAAATTAAGATGTTTAAGATTCTGCTGTTTTTTCAAGCCAACAGCCATATTTAGGTAGACACTCCTTTAAACCAGGATTGTTGATCGACACAAAACCCAACTGGGGGCTTAACAGGGATGTTCCCTAATATTAAAATTGAAAGGGGAAACTGATTTCATTTTCTCCTCTGGTGTTTGGTCTCACCTGCTTTGGCTCAGCAGTTCATCCTCTCTATGTTGTTTTCAGTATGCTGCTTTGTGGAAACTTAGAATGTGATTTTGGTGTAGGAACCATTTTTCTGTTTAACTTCTCACTTGATCTCTCCTGGTCTGTTTGTTCTGGCTCTGTCCAGCACTCTTTGCCAGGATGCATTCAGAACACAAAATGATATTTTAAGTGAATTCATTTTGTGTCAAGATCAGTTATTTATTATTATTATTTTGACAGAAATTTCATTAATGGCTCTTTGACAATAAATAATAGGAAACAAAAGCTCATTATAACATCACATAGGATTTAAACAAAATTGTATTACATTTTTACTTTATTTTCTGCTTGAAAATCTTATATTTCTATGTTGGGCTGCGTGATATGACCAAAATTTCATATCCCAATATAAACCTTTTCATATTTCAAAAGTGATATGTGTCCCAGTATAGTGCTTATTTACCAGTATGTCTTTTTCTTGATATGGTTAATAGTTTATGTAATCACCATAAAGAAAACACTATTTCTGTTGTACTTTAAATTATGGTTTCAGAAATGGAGAGTGCTCATTTATATGTGATTATTTTGTTCCTTTTATTCCGAATATCTGGGCAAATGTTTGACTAAGAAATATATATAATATATTTATACACTCATAATTAGTTAGATGGAGACAACAACCAAAACCGTGTCAGCAGGTGCCTTGGTAACTACTGCATACTGTAAACTGTCTCCAAGTGATGAAAAATACATTGCAGTGTATTTCACAACACACAAAACAAACAGTAATAATATATTTTGAAATGATGTGCATTGTCATGTTACACTGCCCAGTTCATCATGAGTGTGAATATGATAATGCAAAACATAAATTAATACATGTTTTTTAACCACTTTAAAAAACATTTGTAACAATCTTATCTAATATTTCTGAGTTTATTTTAAATTTAAACTTGGAAACCACTGCATTTATTGTGTCAGAGTCTTACTGTGCTATAACGAAATCAAAATCTTTATTTTAATTTAAATCAAATTCAGATAAGTCATGTGACCTATACTCTGGTAGTTTTAACTGTGTGTGCGTGTGCATGTGTGTTTGCAGGTTCAGCAGCTACAGAAAAAAGACTCACAGCTGAAAGCCCTGGATGCCTTCTACAAGGAGCAGCTTGCACAGCTGGAGAAAAAGGTCCGACAAACCAACTTACTGACTCACACATGTACACAGACAAAGATTTCATCCGATTTCATTTAAAGCTTTGAAACAGTCCCAGAGGTGCTGGGCCCAGACTAAAATATGAATACACAGAATACAAAGTTTGACAGGCTGAACTTTCTACTAGATTCACTTTCATACAGACAAAGTTTAATTCAGTAGACTTAGTAGTGATTAGTAGACCTGCTACATTTTGAAAATCTTCCTATATTGTTTACAGCCACTCGCTGCATAGAAAAATCAAACAAAGACAATGCAAAAAAAAAAAAGATACTTTGTTTCAATATACAAATGGTGCCAGTTTGTTCAGCATAATGGAGTTCCGAGCAAAGTGTGCATATAAAGAAAGCGCTTCCCTCTGCCTGAGTGATTCAACAAGCAACAAGGAGTGAAGCCAGGCCGAGCATCTCCGGAGAGCCTTTATAAGACCTTCTATTTTCTCTCATCTTCTGTTTGACATTTGCCAGGTAGAAAAGGTGTGGTTTGAAGTTAAGTCTCAGTCTCAACAGGCGCCATGCAGAGGACCTTTACCAGGGACTCTCTGGGGGAAGCTGTCTTCTATTTCTCAAATGGAGAAGACCTTTAAAGGACATTATGTGTAAAATCTGAGTATTGTGTTCTGTTTACCATGACTAATTCAAGCCTGTCCTGCACAGGGAGTAGATGTCATCATGACAGAATAACAGTCCATGCCCTGATAGGATAAACTACATACTTGGTCACTCTGCACACTTTTCATTCCTTCTCTCTGCAGTTATGCTACATTATGTTTGTTTAAACATTTTGTTAGTAACTATTCTTTATTTGAAAGATAAAACATCCCATGAAAAGTTTGAGGTAAACTTTCCACTTCTTAAAAACCCGAAAAATATGTGAGTAAAAGTTATTCTTAATGGCTGTAATTAGTTACAGTATCTGGACAGAGTTTGTAAAATTTAAAGTTTTGGATTTTGGAAACTGGATTTTAAAATTTGGGATCTGTTTGGAGACTCACTGCTGAGAATACATTTTAAACATTTGCTTGATGTAATTTTTACCTCAGGAATTAATTTTTTTCTCTTATTCCAACTTTTTTTTCTCTCTGTCCCACACTCATACGTACGTGCACACAAACACAGTGCTCTTCAGCTATCAGGAGCAAGTTGCTTAAAAGCCTTTTAGAACGGAGATACAAGGAGAATGTTTTTCAGAGACATTATTCAAGTTAAAGAATTAAAGGTGTAAGAATTAGACCTTGTCATCAAATTGAAGTCCCACAGTTAATGTTGCAAAATAAAAACTTGCGCTCTCAGACACTCACCCCATACCTACCCTGATTTTTCTGCTCGGTTGCAAGTGCCAGCGTTGATTCTTGTTTTGTTTTTCTTGTACTTGTTCAGTTTTTGGGAAGGATGTTTACAAGTTACTTCAGGGCCGCTTCTTTTACTGGCTTCCATTCCTTTCACAGTGCTGGTACTCTTTGCTGCTGGTCATGCAACGGCTTCTGTTGAAGACTTAGTAGCCTTGCAGGCTCACGTATGGAACCAGGAAGTTTCGATGCAGGATAGTTATTGTAAACAATGATTCCGTCCCGGAACAGCGTGACAAAAACAGGTGACCACCCAGCTGGCTGAGATCGAAATCTGTTACAATGTAACTTTACTTTCATCATCACTGGGACATTAGACTGTTGTGTGACTATTTCACTGTAAAATTCTTACATGTTGTACCTTTAACAAATAAATTCAGGTTCAGGACTAAATCACAGCATAATAAACCATATAACCTAAGCTTAAGCATTTCTTAGTTAACGAGAGGACTCCAAAGTTACTTGGAGCAGATTAGCAGACAGGTCTCGATGTCACATGGGTGGATATTTGTGTTCATCTCATTAGTAACAGGTTGGGTTTGGAGAGTGAGTGGAAGGCTGGCAGACTGGCATACGGGTGGCACAAGCTGTGTTTACTGTTGAGCTCAGGATGTTTGCAGACAGACCCCTCTGTGTGCTTGTGTGTGTTTGTGTATATGTGAGTTAGACTGAGATATTATTTACATAGATACTGTGTAATCAGGCTCACATAGTCAGTATAGGCAGACTCATGTATCTGTCTCAGGGCTCAGTGTGTGTTTGTAGACTGCTTCAGAAGCTACATAACACCCACATGTGCTATACTGTTCAGAATATTCATAAATACCCCAGAATGACTGGACAGTTCAGTAAAATCAATGTGGTTTCCTCTACAGCTTAATACCTGAGAATTCACAGGTAAAACATTTAGGTTAGATCACTTTTAACAAGATACTGGCAGTATAGAAGGCTACATGTTGAATTATTTATTGGATAAAAACACTTCTGTCTCCCTTTCCCCCAGAAACTATCAGCTAAATGTGAGGAAATCAGCATAAATTTGGTTTAGGGGCATATTTTTGTTCCATCCACATGCACCCTTTAATATCTAACTAATTCCTCGTTTGTCTTTTTTATGCTTTCTCTCACTGGCGGTCCTGCTGTCTTTCTGACTCCTTCACACACACACACTCCTGTCATAATGGAGCATATTTTGAAGCTTGTGAAAATAGAGCATACAGAAGGAGATAATAATCCTCCTCCAAGTCTGACAGGTTGCTTGACGGGCTGTCAGCCGGGCCTCTATGTAGTGCTCTAGAAATATCTACACACTAAACAGACATGCTCTGCTTTATTCCAAATCAATCCAATGGCAGTACATTTCTTCCTGGCCAAATAGGCGGGGTGAAAACTTAAGGAGATATACACACCTGCACATTATTGTGCTTCTATCGCTTGGGATGACATTGTATTCACTAGAATTGATTTTCATTACCCTTACAATAACCTTAAATCATGTCTTGAGAATGAAATGTAGTGATTTCTACTTTTGGGATCCCCCCCCTCCATATAATACATGTATTTGTGCAATACTGACAAGATGGTGATGTTCTGGTGTTTTGATCAGAGCTCACCCCCCCTCCCCACCCTCACCTACCAAGTACCGTATTAAAACTTCACTTTTCTGCTGTGTTGCACTTTCTTATGGAAATGCATCCACTTTGAGCTTTATGTACACCAAGTCAAAGTTTACAGCTTTCATCCTGCAAAAAGCTATCTGCTCAATATGCTGCACCGACGGCTTCGGATCTGCTTATTAGTTTAGCTTGTTAGTAGCATTTCCACTGAGGCTGCGCCCATCTGGAGATGAAGATATGAGTTTCATAATAAGTTAATGGTACTAAACATTGCAGAGTTGTGGCTGACATTCCTGTTGCCTCATTATTTTTCCTGGGCAGAAGAAGTACTTATGCATTCCTCAGCGATGGTAAACACCCACCACGAGATTCCACCAGCAACATTTATTAAAGTGTAGAGTGTCCATGTGAAGGCACGCAAAAAAATATAAGTTTTAAATTAATTTTGACAAAGTAGATGTAGTGATAAATGTTGGTGATGTATAGTTTATACTCTGCCTGTCCTCTGCTTGGTGTATAAACTTCATGATGGATGGTCATTACACGACGAGACAAGCTGTACTGTAGACTGAAACTTGGCAGTCTGTGACAATAAAATCTTTTTTTTCCAAATACATTACAGAATTAGCTGTTGAGTTTGACCGAATTGTAAAGCACCTTGACCAACTTCTGTTGTTTTCTATGTGCTATATGAATAAAATTGACATTGACAGAATTAGCTGGAGGTTGAATGAAAGTCAGACCCTGTTAGGAGTTTTCCCTCACAAAATAGAAAAAGACATGATTGATGAAGTGAAATTACCATGTAGGTTGGACTTACCTTTCCAGCTTCTCATGAAGTCACAGGGATGAGGTGTGAGATTCACATAATATGATAACCTCAAGCCAAAATACTGAGGCTTACTGTTTTGTGAAACTCTTTCATGTTTGCTGATTTTAAACACATGTATGCACTTTTGAAAAAAAACCAAACTTAAAATACTTAATGGAAAATGGATTATTTTACTATAGTAAAGGCAATTTCACTATTTTAAAACCTTTTCCCCTTTTGTGCTTTGTGAAGTGACATTGAGAGTCTAACAAACTGATGTTAGCCATGTTATCTACCAACCTATAATAGCTTGGCTTGTTCCAGACTTTATTTTTAAGACAGCATTATCTTTGAAAAAAAGATTGATGGATAGTAGTTCTTCAGAGCTAAAAGCTTTATCACCTTTATCAGTGTCTGTCTTCCAGAGCCTGAGAAACAAAACTGGCAAGGTCTTTTTTTTTAAGGGGTGCAAAAAGTTAAGTTTCGAAGGATGGGGGTGGGGGGATATGACTCTACTCTACCCCGCTCTGCACATGGTCTAAAAGATTATGGTGCTTTCCGTCTTTAAGAAGTCATAAAAACAACCCATAGTGGAACATTATGGGTTCCACTATGGGTGATTATCAGCAACTTCAAATGCACCCATGCCCTCTTTATAGAAAATAAACAGTGTTTACATGGGTTGGAATACACTGACTGTATTTAAGCACACAGTTCAAACATATTGTATAGAAAAAATAAAAAATACAGATGTGATGACATCTCTCAAAGCTCACGCACATGTAACATGTGCACTCACATGGGCCCACATACCAGGTTCAGGGTCAAAAGAGAAAGCTGTTTTGTGTTATTCGCTGAATGCTGTTCCAGAGTCAGGTCAAACTTAGATGAAGTGGGTGTGTGTGGGTTTAAAGAAAGCTTCTTTTACAGGTGGATCACTGTAGATGGTTTGCATGTGTGTGAGTGAAAAATACACTGAGTTATTGTTTTGTTTCTACCCACCTTAATGTTTCATATTTACAAAAAATAAATAGAATTATCATTTTTAACATGTATCTTTGCATTCTGTCATCTTATGAAAGTGCTCATGTTCGCGGTTTGTGTTAGGCTTTAAAGTCTCATCTGCAGATTTTACATTTTCTTTTACAAAAATTGGAGCATTTAAAGATCTGATGAAACTTTGAATTGAAGCCAATGTTATCAATGTACATAGTACTCAATATATTTAGGAAATATATCTCTGCATATGATAGTAAGATGAAACATTTGTATAAAACTAGGGGAAATTTTTGCTTTTAGGCTTTTGCACATCAGGCTTGTTAGTTGTGTTTGCATCCGGTTGTGATAAGACTTTTCAATTGTAGTAGATTCCCATTCTTTAAATAATTCCTTTTAAACTGTCTTTTTTGTGTTTCCAAAGCTGTTCTAGCAAATATCCAGTTTCTCAAAGTGTCAAAAACACATTCTCCAGTATTTTAATGAAAAAAAACAACTAAGAAAATAAAGAAATGTCTGGACTCAGACTGTTATTATGTTGAAGTCACCTTGTCTAGCTAAATACTTGACTCATATAACACACAAGAACAAAGGCACAATAGAAACAGTAAGAGTGAAAAAAGTCTACAGGGCGACTGAGTGTAATGGGCAGCAGCAGTAAAAATCTAAGAGGCAATTAGGAGGCTGCAGGTGGTTCATTAGTTGTAGTTGATGCACAGTGACATGGGTTTAGCTGTACTAAATGCTGCCAGTCATTTCAGTATGTTGTATTTGATACTGCAGTTTTTTCTTCTGTTTAAGCATTTTTAAGCTAACGGGAGTTATCAGCGCATGAAAAGCAAATGAAGCAAATGAAAGCTTTTTAACAAACAATGTTAGTCTGTGAGTGGAATTTTAAAATTTGCATTATTATAAAGAACAAAGATGTGCTAAATATTTTAAATGTCACATCTGTAAAAGTCTAAGTTCATGGTAATCTAATAAATTGCAGTAATTTGGCAGTCCAGTGTGGACCTGGAACATTTAAATGCTTTGATTTTGATTGTCTACTCGTTTACTAAGCCAGACTCAGCTGACTTTTATTGACTACAAAATACTTCTAATGTATAGAAATGTGCTGCAGGGGTTCAATAACATGAAATTCTGCAAACTGGTAAAATGATGTGTGGTTTCTGCTCCTTTCAGTGATTTATCTCTAAAGTTTGTAGTGTATATATTAGACTATAGGGATGATCCTTTCCAGTATTTGTATATAATGTAGCCTAACTTTAACCACATCAAATGATTCTGGCCATAATTGAGCATTTGTTTGAAGTACCCAATTTTCTTATAGGGTGTTGCTTACAGAGTTGAACATTTCTTATTCTGAGTTCTCCCAGTGTTTTTTTTACATTTGTGCCATTTATCTCAGTCATTTTCAGCTGAAAAGTGGCTGTTTGACTGGACTTTTTCTAAATACAACAAACTCTGTAACATATTCACAAAGACACGGTTTGTCCTCACTTTAGCTAATTACTTCATAGTATTTTACCCTCAGTAAAAATGCAGCAACTGTAAATGGTTGAAAATGACTTCAGGCATCTTCAGTATGTAGTCTGTGTATCAGTGAAAAGCAACAATACAAAACAATATTTTAAATAAAGAAGAATGGTGGAAAAAAAAACAAGAGGCGGACCGTTGCAGGTGTTGTGTCATAATAAAATACAAGCTAATACTAACAGCCTCTTTTTCAGAATCCTGTACACTCCCAACTTTTCTGCTTTGAGTGAGATAAAAGATTATCTTTTTTAAAATTCAAATAACTTAATTATTCAACAGGCTGGATGCACAGTGAGAACATAAAAACTAAACATACACACATATAAGATATAATTTTGAGACGTCTGTAGTACAGATACATCCAATGAATTAATCACTATAGGCATTTGAAATTTCAGCCCGTGAAGATTTTGTCGAAGTCCAATTCCCTTGGATTGACTGTACAAGCCTGAAAATGTCAAATAAATGATGAAATTGTACAATTTCGTTGAGCTGAGAGATGCATTCACATGCAAATATGTGATTAATGGCATGTCGGATTTAATTGATGACAAACTGTGATTTGGATTTCTGACATGGAGTTCTACATGCTCAAAGCTTCATAAATTGTACATAAAATATGAATCTACTTGCAGCATTTGTGTAAAGAATTTTAGCAGAAAAAATATAGACTAAATATTTAAGCTCATATTCCTGTGTGTAAATAAATCGATACTCTTGGTACAATTTCAGTAGGTAAAGCCTAAGAAAATTAATAATAAGTTTAAGACTTTAAATATATATAGAATTGTAAAAAACAATTTAAAGTTAAAGCAGTATGATTAATAAAATGAATAGTTGTAACTAATTGAATCAAAGACTTGTTTTTCTTTTGTTTTTTTTTTTAGGAGGTTTTGCATCACATCTGATGAGCTTTTTTCATTCAGAATCTACACCAACACAAATCCACTGTCTTTTTTATTTGAGGCCATAACAGTTTTTATTGTATTTAATGGTCAATACAATGCCAACAGACTACAGAATGGCTAGATACTGTTCTACTTCCTTAAAGACCCACTCTGATAATATTTTAAGCTACTTTACATAGTTTTTAGTGGTCTTTAAATTATCATCATGGGGTTTTTACCCAAAATTAAAAAAAAACTGTGTCGTTTTCTAGGATGTAGTTTCTGCCTATCAGCAGTAGCTCATTAACAATTCGCCTCTGCGCTACGGGCAAAACCATTGGCAGGAAGGATCCCCTCCACCACTCCTCGTTGCTGAGACTAGCCCTTTTTGTGCTAGCTCGGAGCAGGAGCTTGTGGCCCGCCCAGTGGATTTTCTATATTACAAATCTAGTCTTTTCTAGATGCATTTTTGTGTATGCTACTGATTCATAGCAATTTCAATGCAGAAATACTAAGAAATGCAATTTTGAGCTTAATTTTCTTAAGCTATGCCCTCTAGCATCAGAAAAATGCCACAAGAACATATTAACAACACGAAAAACACGATTTTCATCGGAGTTGGTCGTTAAGAAACATATCCTGCCTTTTTATGTTTTATGATCAATCTGATATTTTTTGCAGGTTTATTTCTAACTGCTTAAATGCATTATACTGAAACAAAGATGAATGATACAGGATCAAATCTTAAAACATTAATTGGTAAATTTACCTTAAATGTGGTTTCAAGACCCATCAATTCAACAGATACCTCAAACATGTGACAGTTTGTGTTTCAACCGATCATCCAGTGTTCTGTTAAATTTCAAAAGTTGTAGTAAAACCAGAAATACTTTTGTTACTTCAGTCTTGCCACTTGTTCAGCACAAAACTTTGATCCTTGATATGTATAAAATACTTTTTACTGTTATGATGCCCCTATAATAGAAAAATAGGCCACATAACCTATTTGCTAAGTTTAACTCTAAAAAGTAAGAGCTAATCGTTCCCCTTTGCCTTTCACCTTCAGACATTTTGCTTCTTCTCTCGCTCTCTTTTTTTTACCTGCCTTCAATCTTTTTTGTTTTCTTTCTTACTCTGCTTCTCTGCCAAGCTGGTACAGTTTGTTGAGTAAATATTTGGGGGAATAAATGCTGAGTGGTCTAAGCTTGAAGGATCGGCGGATGAAATGCTGCAGTTGTTGTGGATTAGCTGCTTGTTTTAATATGAAATCACTTCCTGCATGAAGGAGTTTTGGTCCTTACCTGAAAAAAAAGTGAGCAAAGCTGCTCATCACTGCACTGTTTTACAGAGAGAGGCTAGAATCACAAGACCATCCTCAGGATGAAAAGAACTCTTCAACATCCCTGCATTATTTAAATTGTATTATAAAGAATAATGTTTTTACCTTGAGCTTGAGTCTTATAAATTAGAAGAGGGGAGGATGAAGTGGAGACAAAATTGTAAGACATCGTCATTTTCAGTTGCAATCAGAGGGAAAATTCTTGTGATACTTTTGCATATGTCAGAAGTTCATATCAATTATGGTATTCATGTGAGTGTATTTCTTTTTAGTCCCATTTTAGTGAAAAGGTGTTACTTACATGTTTGTTATAGTTTACAATTTCTACTCATTTTATTTGCAATTTTGTCACACACAGTTGGTCATACTCACCTCTCTCAAAAGTGTTTTTGGGAGTTGGTCATACTTTCGGATTCATGAAAATTAAATTGCAAAGGTTCCAGTGTCCAGCGCTTTTTTTGTCTATTTTGAGAAACTTTTTCCCACAAATTACTAGAACATGTGCAACATTTCAGCAGCATGAAAGCCGAAACCCTGAAAGTCATGTGAGGAATTTAAGAGCGCTTTACATAAGTTTCTGATATTTTGGAAACACCACCAAGAGTTACATTTACAGCCTCTCACCAATAGTCTCAGCATTAACAGATAATAAAACTTTTATCCTATGAATCATTGTGTGTTTTGTATGCTCAGTCATGTTGAATGAACATTTTTATCATAGAAAACATCTTATTTTTCTAATAAAGTATGTTTATTTCCTGAAGGGTAGAAGGTAAAGAATGTCTATCAAAGAACTTACCTGACGATGACTGATGATGTCCTACTTTTGTTTTATCTTTAGAATTTTGAAAGATTCAAGGAGAGCAAAGAACAGTTTCACCAAGCTGCCTCTGAGACAGAAGCAAACATCAGGTAAGATACACGTGTAAAAAACAATCAGACAAAATTCTTCTCCTTACACACATTCCTAACATGATCGTCTACCAAATGTGCATGTGTGTCCATACTTTCTTACACATATTCACTTTAGCAATCACAAACCAATTTGTAGCTACAGAAGTAAAAAGATATTATACCCTGGAGGTTCTTGCACACATTCCCCAACTTATGCACACATAGCAAACTAGTAAATAACAAGGTAGTGATCTTATTTTTAACCAGTTAAATGTAAACACCCTCAGGAGCAAACTGACTCATGTGATAAATATTTTAATTGGTTCCTTTAATTAAACCAAATTCAACAATAGCCTGTTTTGCTATCCTCACTTCTCACTCTGGACTTATAATGAGCCACAGCCGGAAAAAGATATCTAATTATTGCCACTGCAGACTGTATATCACACAAATTTAATTGGCAACAGAGACCAGACCTTGACTTGCTGGTACATGACAAGAGTCCTCAGAAAAAAAAAAAAAACACAAGTCCACAGAAATAAAGCAACTGTTTATCAGTGCAGACATATTAAGTGTTTGTAAGCTGAGTCCAGTTTTTTTCCTACTTTGTATTAATAAAGATTGTCTGCATCTCTATCTAGGAATGACTTACACTTGTTTTTAATTTTAAATACTAAACTGTACAGATTTACATATTTTTTTAATGTTCATTAATGCAGCATTAATGCTGTTTTAAATGTATCAATAAAGATCTTTGCTTTAATAGTATAGAAATTAAATATTTGATTTTGGTGTTATCATTAACTTAACACAGATTAAACTGCTTCTCTACATATCTCCTTATCATTGTAAAAAAAACAGGCAGACCATGTAATAATACTCTGACTTTGACTTTATGTTTTCAGTTTTTCATCAACATTTTTCTTAGTTAGAGATCTAAGCTTCTGTAAAAGAAGACCTGGCTGTGTTTAAATACATCTCAGGTGACACTAGCCATAGTGCTTGTATGTGCCATGCAGTAATCCACAGTTTTTAGGGAGCACAGAGTTTGTATGTATATGTGCAACAGGTATTTTGTATCTTACTGCTAAACAAATTTACTTATGGTACAAATAAAAATAACAGCACCTAAACCAAACTTGTTTGCAAATAATACTTTTCATCTTTTTTAAAGTAGATTTGCATGTGACCAAACATTTTAGGCAAACCCCTCAGACCTCTATGTTTTTGTCTAGTTTCTATTCACATTGCAAAGATTGTCGTCATTAACTAATATGTCCTGAGTGAAGGTATTTTATATCTAGTAATCTGACAGGCTACATTTAGCTGTAGAATTACAAGCAGAAGAATTTTGACACAAGCAGTGTAACAGTTGTCTTTTTAGTCTAGATACATTTTGTATTTGAAAGTGTGAGGCAGACAGCCTCCTCTGCAAAGTTTAGGTATTAGAATGAGGCCAAGACAAGCAAGACAGATACCCATGTAAGAGCGCTCGGGTCGTCATCCAAGGCATTTTAACTAGACCAGCTGTCTGTTACAGTGGTGAGTGAGCAACCTTAATAGCCACCTTTTGACAGTTTTTTTTCCTTCAGTTTGTGTCAGGGGATACTATCCTGCATCAATCGCTTTGTGAGGACTGGAAGGCAAGACACGTTTAGATTCCAAATGAAAAACAAGACAAGTTGCTGCATTTGCAGCTGTTGATGTGCTGCAGGAAAAGCCAATCAAAGACATGTTGACTATTTGAACTTAAATTTGTACGTTACATGAGCCTGAACTTTCAACCACCTGGAGCAGGACGGTTTTTCATTGTAGTATAAATATTTTTTTCCATGAAAAGAGAGGGTGTATTTTAGTAAGTTTGTTGGTAAAGTTTTTAAATTTACTCTGAATGTTGACTAGGGTGTAACTTACAGCTGATGGATAGGTAAGCTTATTTTATTGGTTTGTTTAGCGCACTATACATATACTTTCTAAATTATTTCCAAATCTTATGCACATAATTGAAATATTTGAACAAAAACATATTTTTTAAAGGCCAATATAAACATCTGGTGAGAAAAAAAATCAGTTATATTCAGTAAATATACACATGTACACACACACGCACACATAAACACACACACACACACATTATATATATATACAACTTTTTAAAAATGGAGTGAGAGCGTGAGAATACAAGAGTATGAAGCTTGGGTAAGGACTATTGTCACTAATTTTAGCAGGAAGAAATCTAGTTACAAAGTGAATGAAACAGCTTTTCACTTAACATTTGTGATCTTGGAAAACATTGTTTGAGCATCATCAACTCTTTGTTGCAAGCTAAAGTAAGAAAACTTTGTTGATAGTAAACTGCTGATAATAACTTAAAACTGATAATAAATCAAGAAAAACAAACAACAAAAGGAAGGATTTTGTTTTTCTTTGACAGACAGATGACATGAAGTTGCTTAGAGGCTACATACCTTTCTTATATAACAGAACATGTAAATCTTAATGTTTTAGATCATGACATGTTTCCAAACAAAATGTGTGTTATGTCAAAATTTAAAGTTGATGGTCTCTTCAAATCCCCAGATATAATTCTAAATGCATATCAAAATCAGGATGTACATTTTTCAGTATCATTCAATAATGATCTAATGGGAAGTATGAAATGACTTCATGTGTAAAACATACAGCCGTAGATATTTTTCTTCATTCATCCACTTTACTGCTTTGTTTTTCTGCAATTTTCCTAAATTTTATACCAAAATATGGGGCTTTTGCCCCAAATTTTATAAAAATGGTTTGTTTTGTTGAAATTGTTCCCATTAATCTTAGCAACTTGTCTATGTTTACAAGAGACGAAGTGAAGTCTTAGCACTAGTAAATAGAGGACCTTTTTTCTTGGTTGTGGCTGTGATAAGTAAGGAGGGATGCTAGAGGATGATTGAAGGAGTGCACAGATACAAGATAGGGGAGAAAAGGATGTGTACCTTCAGTCAATTGAAAAGCTGTCAAGGTGCAGGTGTACAAGCTACAAGCTGGAGATAAGAAGCAACCCTTTCTCTCGAGCTGTTTTCTACTTCACCTTTCCTGCACTCTCTCTTGTTAACATCTCTCCCTTTCTCTTTTTCACCACAGCACTGGGATTAATCAGACAAGTAGTGGTAAAGCAGTCTAGTCAGGAATTCTGAGCTTCTAACATGTCAAAAGTCAATTCCTGTCCCTGTAGATAAGACTGGACCTGTTTACCTGACAGACTATTTTCATAATTGGACTTACACAAGAATTTGATTTTTACAAAGCAGTCTAAAATGTCACATCTTGTAGGGTTCAATTAAGATTTATTGGAAGTTTATTAAAAAAAACAAAAACAAAGAATTTGATATTCAGTTTTTGTCCTAAAATGGTAAAATAAGAGTTTAACATAGAAACTGGAAGCAAAGAACACCACTTTTCATACAGTACAATAATTAGTGAAGATCAGAGCTTCTTATACAGCTTCTAATTATAAATGATTTCAGAATGTATGCAAACTGTTTTATTCAATATTTAATTTATACAAAATCAAATAATGTTATTGGACTATAATGACTATTTTAGATGATCACTCTAATCTTTTTAACAACTTAAAATACATAATATATAAATTGGTCTATCATTGCTTACATTTGTGGGTTCACCCCCCCCCCTTTTAACAGAGGGAGAATGTTTTTTTTAGACTTGGGGGATTTTATTGCTAGTGAGAATTAAAAACATGTAAGAGAGACACATCAGTATATTCAATAGCTTTGTCAGGCCCAGCTGCTTTACCTCTGTCCAGCATCTTTGTAGCATTCAGAGTGGATTTACACTAGTCATGTCTGCATTTGTTGGGTGAGGACGAAAAGATTCAGACAAGGAGCCAGCAGAGATCATGATGACCGTAGAACGCAGCTGTCCTATCAGTACCAGCCTGGCAAGTCATCAGTTATCAGTTCTAACAACTTGTTCTTAGTGAACACAGTTGTAGTATTCACATTAGCCAGTTAAAGTGGTTTCATTTGATTAATGAATTTCAATAATTCTAACAAAATTAGTGGAAATTAAGAGTGAAAGGAAGAGGTGACGTTTCAGAACATAATCAGTCATGTTGGATAACATGAAGTCCTGCACAAGTTACAGCAGGATGCCTCTGGAGTAAAAAAGAGCTGAACTGGCCTTTCTGGTGCATTTAGATGAATGAAATAGAAAAAAGAGATGCAAAAGGCTCCAGACTTTGAACATATTTATTTGAAAATGTGTATTTAGTCACACTTTATTTTAAAACGTGCTGATCTAGTTCAGACATAAGCAAGTTCAGTTATTCATTCAGATGTCAATCTTGAATTCAGGGTCACGGGAAAATGGGCTGAAAATTAATGTGATTATGAGACTGGGCTCAAACTTTTTCCCAACTACCTACAAATGACTATAATATATTCTAACATATAACAGTAGTTCTAATGGTCAGACATTAGACGTTACCTGTGGGTCTACAGTATGTCACTGGGAAAAAAAATAAAAAATAGCTTTGACATTGTGTGAAAAATAGCTGTCACATTAATGAATAGTTGTTTTCCTCCCTGTTAAAAGCTTTCCAAATTATGTTTATATGTTTTTTCTATTCTAATCTTTAATACTGCTCTTTCGTTTTGGGACAGAAGACAAATATGGGTAGATTATGTTAATTCTAAAGTGATTCACAATATTAGATTTTTTTTTCTCCGTTATGCTGCTTTCCTTGAGATATGACAAAGATTTTCTAATTACTACCCTAAACACAGTACAGATACCACTTCTTTGTAGTTGATGGGACAGGAATAAATTGGTGCATAGGACAGATGATGCTTCTTATGTTTAGCCAAAGCTATTAAGGAAACACTAAAAACATCGTTCTTAACTGGTTGTGTAGCTCAGAGGAATAAAAACATCTTTCTTATCAGTCCTCCAGTCTTGCCAAGAGCTTTTTTCTGTTTGTGGTGTGTTTTGTGTCTTCCAATTTCCCAATTTTTCTTCTTTCATTTTCTTCCCTTTCTTTGTTTTAGTAAGCAGCAGTTCCAGAAGTCTGAGGCCTCTGTTCCGCCCACATCTGTCTTCTCCGCTGGAGATTAAATATAATAGACAGCACCATTAATTAAGCAACTAATCTTGCTGTTTATGTTTAGTCATATTTTTTGCTCACAGATGCATGGAGAACTACCCCCTCCTAAAAAAAATAACAAACAAACAAGGGAAAAATTCGACTGCTTCCTCACACATTAAGACACTTTTAAAACGAAGCACACGCACATTAACGACAACAACAACCCCATACACGGCTCAGTGAACTGTCGGGATGCTGCTTTAACTTCTTTTTATTTAAAAAAAGAATCTCTCACTGTCTCCGCCTCTCTCTTTTTATTTATTTTTGTTAGCGGTTCAGTTAATACTGTTGATTTAAAGCCTCACCTTCAATTTGGTGTAGCATGTGGACAGAGCTTTAGCTTCTGCCGTGGCTGAACCAATTTTCTGCTTCAAGCGCCTTTAATAAACGTCGTTGCACTATCAGGAGGCTTCAGCTTCCCTGATGAAGGCCGTTTATTTCAAATTAAAGGAGAGTTCCTTATCTTCTGTGGGCCCAAATAGAGAAAAAGATAAAGATGGCGTGCTTTGGTGTCGCACTGTCTATGTAGTTAATTTGGTAACAAAAAGCAGAGGGTGAGGGAGGCAGAAGAAAGTAGGAAGACCGAAGTAGTAAAAAGGAGAAAAGTGGAAGAAGAAGAATTAAAGTAAAAACAACTGGAGCTTGTGTGGAGGAATAAGTTTTCTGAATGGTTGTCATTTTTTAAAAGTAATTATCTGAGTGAATACCGATAGATGCTTCAATCTACTTCTTTCGTCATTTTATCTCTTTTCTTTTCTGTTTCTCTCTCCATCTGTGTTCATTATCCTCTTTAACCTTTATCACCTTTGCTCTGATAAATTCAGTTACCGTGTCCATGATAGTTTTACTGATGATATAGTGTGCATATGTGCCTGTGTGAATATGGATCTGCTGTAATTGAAATGATTAGGGTCAGCTCTCCTCCACAATCAAAGGCAAAATGAGCCTTTAATTTGGCTTTCAATTAAATGTGGTGTTAAATGCTCCTCATAGAGAGGTGGATTTGAGGTGACACTGTAGAAATGTACACGTTGGCGTGTAGGAGGGTGTGTGTGCGTACGCTGTAACTGTTCTTTGATGTTCTTTGAAAGTGTGTATCTGTGGTTACATTTTTGCACGTGCCAATCTGTACCTGTGTGGGTGTACATAACTTGCTTGTCTCTGCTTCAATCAGTCAGAATCTATTACAGCAAGGCACTGAAGCAGCAAACCTGCCATATTTAACACTCACAAAGACAGACAGGCAAAGAGAAATTATAATACAGCCCCCATATCAAATTAAGCACAGCTAATTCAATCTCTCAAAGCTCACTTTTCTGCTGTATTTGATCAGAATGATCCTACCCACTCAATTAAGTGTGATTTAGTGCTAATTGTATGATTTACAGAGAAGCACGTACCATACATCCCACTCGTTGTTAAACAGCCTCCCATCTGTGTAGATGGGACTTGTTTTTTCATCTTTATCTTGCTTTCTTTTTACAGACTTATCTGTTCTCAGAAAAAAAATATATATATATGTATATATTATTTTTATATATTATAATATATTATTATATTATATATTATTATATTATAAATATCTTTTGCATTGGCTGAGCTGTAAGTTGTAAATAAATGTATAACAACTGCTCAAACCATAGTCTGCAATTAAATTTTAAAAATCACAGTTGTCAATATAAAACTTCAGTACAAATATATTTTTACTAAACAATATTTCATTTCATATATATTTATATTTCATATATTTCATTACGTTTATTTATTTTTCAAAGGACTGGACTTTTTCTGTTAAATGATGTTAGTATATTTAGAAATGGAATGTTTTATTATAACCACTCTGACACTCTGACATAGTTATTATGTAGATCTTTTTTGGTGGTAAGGAATGATTCTTGAAGCAGCTGAGAAAAAACTGTTGGTCTCTCAGTCTGCACATATAGTCAGAGACACTTCAGGCCACTTGCTGAAACATATTACTGCATCCCAGTGTTTTGGTAGGGTGATTAAAAATAAAAAAATCCAAGCAACATAAAATTCTTTTTAGAGTTTCAGAGTAGAAAGTTTTGCCTTTTAGAATGATGCTTCAAAAACCTGCATCTTTGTCACATTGAGATTCACTAACTACCTAAACAGCATTGCAGACCCTTCAGATACCTCACACAGCACCAAGACCACCAGCAATCTGAAGTCCTCTGAAGTTGTTTTTTGACCAGGAGCACCATGAACTGAAACAGCCCTGGACTCATTTAAGGAGCTTAGAGATTGTTTTAGCCTCGGGTCTTTAGTGTAGTCACCAAGTTCTAAATCACGTTGTAAATGAGGAAAATTAAATCTGCTGACTGATTAATTTTCCTCGACAGTAATGTGCTAAAATGTCAAAGATGCTGTTGGTCAGGTAGTAGCTTTAGGGCCATTTCACATATGAAGTGACATAAGCTGCTCTCTGAGTTGAGGTTAGAACATGGGAGGAAGATGTAAATGTATAAACTACACCAAGTATTAGAAAATATATAAAGGAGGAAAATAGTTTTAACAACTGCCTCCGTGTTTATCTTGCAATAGCTGTAGAGCAGTTTAAAAGCTTGTTGGCGCTTTGGAAGAGACCCTCAGCATGAAAACATTTGCTGTATTTTTAAGCCCTTCACCTTCCATGTAAATGAACGACACGTTTTCCTGACTTTTTCCAGACAATGACTTCAACTGTGTGTTCATATCTTTACTTTTATTACATGTTTTAGTTGTCATTTGTTTTTCTTATGCTAAAAATCACCATGATTCTTTGCAGTCTTTCATTTACAAATTATCACATCCAAAATACATTATCATTGTACTGACTTCACATTCACAAATGGAAGTTGTTAAAAAAAAAAAACAACAAAACTAGACAAAATGTTTGTTTTTTTAATTGATAGTTGCACATTTTACATTTCTTCTGAGTTCTGGGTGATTGTTTTATATAATTGAATTGCATTATTTTATCCATTTGTTTGTGTATTTGAGTGGACAATGCTGTAGCTTTTCTTATCCGAAACTCCGTGACCTGATAGTCTGCATTCAATCTGGATTGTGGGTGTGTTTTTGTCTAAGGTTTCGAGATCAATCCCATTTTTTACATTCTTTTCATAAAGCTGAAACTTACACTGTCAGTATGAAAAAGAGAGAAAAGATTCCTATTTTTTGTCTTTATGTTTCTGAATTTTTCTTCCTACTTTTTGCAGGTCTTGTAATACAGCCCCAGTGTGTTCTGGCCTGCAGGCTCAGATTTTGTCTTGTTACAAGGAGAACAAAGGCCAGACCTTGAAGTGCTCTGATCTGGCCAAAGAATACATGCAGTGTATAAATGCTGCAAAGAAGGTAAGTGATGTCTTTTTAAATCTCTGAGGAGTGGGATTTGGAATATCAGAAAATAGCTGAACTTGATATTTAACATCACTTTGCACTTGATCCCTCTGCACTTGTTTAGGCAGTTCAATTTTGTTAAATGTTTGGTTAAGGCTTCCATATACCAAAATAACTCAGTTTACTTTAAAGTAACCTAATTGTTATGGAACGACCCGCAGTGTGAGCGTGAATCTGAGTGAGAACGGTTCTTCATCACTATGTGCAGCCCAGTTATGTACCGGCCAGCTGTCCAGGGTGTGTCTGACGTCTGTCCTAGTGACTGTTGGAGATAGATACTAGAGCATTAAACCCTACAGAGGAACCAGTGGGTATAAAAATGAATGGATGGATTAGCTCCCAATCAAAGTTTAGAAAAGTTTAATGACAACAAAATAAAACTACTTTTTTATATACATTCAGAGAACAATGCACTGTGTTATGCTTCTGAGCAGCATGTTTTTGTGTTCTTTATACTGGAGAAGTTAAGGGCCACGAGGTGGGTAAAAAGTTATAATTGCTAGGATTTTCAGTGTTGTCTCTCAGGATTTTACACAGAGACATCATATGTTATTGAAAACAGCTTGCAGAGTTCGTATCTAAAGTTAAAGTTTAAAATCCAGGTTCTTCAGCTCTGCTTAAGTTGTTTTCCCATCAGTACAAAAATGACAACTTTTCAAAACGACAACATAGTTCGGTTGCTTTGAAATAAGTTCACCTTGTGACTACAGAGGTGCTTTTGTTGCTAATTTTAGACCATGTTTGACAAAAATTTAAGTGTGGGAAGAAGAAGTGGAAATATAAAATTACAGCGAGTTTAATGCAAGATATTTTTCCAAAGGTTTTGATTATTTCTGAATATGATCTTGTCAGTGAACCACTTTAACATTACCATAGATATGGAAAACTAAAGGAAACTATTCATAGTGGCATTAATACCTTCAGTATTATTATGAATATCTTAGGGAAATGCCTTTTAACATGTTTTAATAAAAATATGAAAAACGGTTTCCAATTTGTTATTCCCAAAAAATCTGTGCAGTGTGTTTTGATCATTCACAGCAGGTCAGTGGACAAGCCTTCATATCACGGATGTCTCCATGCTGAGTTATGCAACCATCTTTACTTGTGTGGGTTTACATGGATGCACATGTGTGTATTTTGATAGCAAATGATGGGAAGCCCCCACAGAGCCTACAGCGTTGAAGCAAATAACCTCTCCTCATTATCCAGTGGGATGCTGAACCAGACACAGGCACTGCTATATGTAATACATACACACAGTCCAGACACTCGATGTGATTCTGTCGTCATTTATTCTCGGTTTTTGAGATTAATACATTCACAACACAAACACACATATTGTCTGTATTCCTGGTGGACTTTTCAAGTCATTTGGTGCCAGTCTCAGAGACAACCTGGTTGTCATCGGTTTCAGAAACTTAGTAAACTATGAAGAGTGAAGATGGAGGAACGGAGACTGAGACAGTGGACAAAAAATATTACACAACCAAGTGTGTGTAAAGAGCCAAAACAAACAAAATACAGATGAAAAAAGCAGATTAGTTACACGCCATCTTTACCAATAATATTAAAGTAATTGTATTGCATTAGAAAAATAATCTGTGCAAAATCAGTTCTACACACAGAAGTAATTTCTCAGAATGTGAGTTGGAGAACCTCCTGGATGAGGTAAAAACATTTTGACTGACTTGTAATGATGCTGTTAAGGCAGGATGATGTTGAGAGGCACGCAGGCTCGATGGGCATCAGGGGAATTTGTAGGACAAAAACAAATAATAAAAAAATGCAAACTAACTCTCATCCTGTGATGATGCTTTTAGAGCAATGTGCTTGCAGTTGATAGCTCTGACTAGTTTTGGAAAACTATATCTGGCTGCAAATGCCAATTTAATATTGGCTTGTTCAATTGCATTGTGGGAATTTGATACACCTGACTACCCTAAAGAGAATTTCATTCCACACAGTTGTCATGTCTTGGATCAGACCACCTACTTTACAAATCCATGAAAAGTTGATCTCTGTACATCCTGACATGTATGGAAAGATGTTAACTTTAATCTTTTGTACATGAGACCGGAGATCATTTTAAATATATCCTGAATTTAAAAATCTGAATTGAAAAAGAAGACTGACAGTCCTTGCTATGTTTTGCTGTAAGAATACTAGAAAAAGAACATATCCACCATTTTCACAGATGTAGGCGGAGCTTCAGAAAGACCAGAATCTGGTCAATTGCAAGTTTAGACCCCCAAAGCTTTAAATGTTATTTTATCTTTTTTCCTCTATGCAGGGCCAACTGGTGAGGCACATGCACGTTCCCACATATATATAACCAAAGCTCTGCTGAGGGTTACACAGGTGTAGCAGGCTTTGGCTCTAATACCCAGGGAGTTACTGCTGAAGTTAAAGCTGCCCATCAGACTGAGGAGAAAGAGAGAAATAAATAGAACCACACAGAGACAAGAGAGAAATAGAATCAGAGAACAAAAAAATAAATCTGAGTGAGAAGTCACAGAGTAATTAAGATTGAGATTTGGAGACACTTACACACATAGAATTTGTGTATATTTAGTTTTCTCCGTCTAAATAACACAACACTGCTTGTTTTTTACTCAGTTTTATTATATTGTATTATTCAAATAAAAATGCTGTATAAAAAATCTATACAAGTTTAGATTCTTTTCATTGCTAAACTAAATTATAGATTATATTTGTGCTCATGTGGCCGATAGATGCTGCAGTTCCGTCTTTTTGCTGGTGTCAAAGGACATCTGCTGTCTTGGTTCATTAAAAAAGTTCAGTACAAAGACCAGATTGTATACAGTACTAAGATTTCCAATTTGCTAAACAAGTTATTATTTAAAGTTTATAATAAAATAGTACTATATTGAGACATTTTATTTGATGTTTCCTCACCATAACAAAACTAGGGTTGATGTTTGTAGTTGTTAAACGATAAATGGCCTGTATTTGTAGCACTTGTCTGACCACTTGGGGCGTTTTGACAACACGGGTCACATTCACACACTGACACCGGTTTGCAAATCAGGGGTCTACATTGGATTCAGTATCTTATCCAAGGACACTTCAGTAAGGCCGGAATGGAACTGCCAACTTTCCTCCAGAGCTGCAGTCACTCCCATTCACACAGTCACCCAGCTTGATATTTAAGGTTTTAAATTCTTTATTGAATGCCATTTTCATATTTAAAAGTGCCATAACTTCAACATAAGGTGATTTATAATTAAAAAGAATCAATTGCGATGTCAGCAGAAAGTGCTTAATTTGTAAAATTGTTCAAATAACTATAATAAAACCGTTTCTGTGAAATGTTCGCATGTGATCTTTCTGTTACCTTTGTGTTTTTCTCTCTGGAGTCTGACATCTAAAGTTATTAAGAATCTTCTGATCATTTTTGTTGAATAAAAGAACATAAACATAATGTACATATACATTTGTTCCAACTGTAAATAAAACAGTATCTATTTTAGAAAATGATCAGTTTGTGTCATAAACATATTCCAATTTAATATTTAACAATTATGTTGTTTTACTTATTGCTTTTAATTAACCAGAGAGAAAAACATCTTTGAAAATATAACTTTGAAAATCTTTGACTTTATAACTGAATCTTCTTCTGTTGTTTTGGGGATTTTTGAAGGAACACAACTTTTTTTTTCCTTTTTTTTTCAAAAAGCAAAGTCCTCTAGTGAATAAATGTAGTAAAGTAGATTGTTCCTTTGGTTACAATACAATGTCCTGTTGTCCTGTTTGGAAATGTTTTGTTCATGGACATGTTGCCATCAATGTAGTGACACAACCCATGGTTCAAGAGAAGGGTGGCAAATCATTATTGGAAAAAAACTATTTTGATGTATAATGACCTCTTCAGTTGTGCGTGAGCACTCTTCCCTTATTTGTGTTGAGCTTTCTAGTTTGCTTCAGCTTATCTGAAATTGTTTCATCAACTTTTGATGAGTGTGTTTTCCAAGAAAGTCTCTGCCAGCTGGACTGATAATGAATCTGTATCTGTAGCCAGTGTGAATGTTTGTTGATTTTTTGGCAAAGCCAGTGAATCACAGCAGTGTACTGTAAAATCTATTATTGATTTTTCTTTTTTCTTGCACCTTCTGTGCTATTGTTGATTGAAATGGACAAAGAACAAAGTTCACAACAGCTCAGTCACTTTCTTGGTAGATAAAAATTCTAGCTAAAAGAAAAATGCAAAGATGGTGAGAACAGCAAGCTGTGTTGTGCAAAAATACATACTCCAGATGTAAATAGAAATACAGATTGCCTGCTAAGGATGGGAGACGTGAAAGGCCCAAGAGAAAGAACCAAAAACACCTTTCAAAACATTGGAAAGTAGAAAAGAGGTAATGTGTGATAGCATTAGGGTAGAGCAAGAGATCAAAATAAAAGAAGAAACAATTAGCCATAAAGTGAAAGCTAAAATTAAGTACTGACAGCTGGGAGGTGGAAATTGGTCCCTGTGAAACAGATATTTTAGTAGACTTCATCACAAAGCAGAACTAGTAAAGAAAACAAACTAAATTAGGGAAAAAGCGACAAAAGATCATTGTTATGAGGTCACTGAAGAAAGATATTTTTTAAAAATTCTAAGGAAGTATATTGTGGGAAAAAAAGTTTTCAAAGAAAGAAAGATGACTAAAAATAGGATGGGGAAACATTTAAGAACAGCAAAAAAAAAAAAAAAGATGTGATGAAGAACAGGAGGCGGAACAAGTGAAAGCAGATGATGAGGAAAGTGATCTGGAGAGGAAGAAGCCCTGGAGAAAGAATCAAATAAATGCTATCAGGAGGTGGAGGTGGCATGAGGTGAGGAGGGACAAGATAGTGAAAGATATAGGTGGGTATAGAGGGTGCTAAAAAGAAGGATAAATGAAATATATGGTCATGGGGGAAGAGTAGAGATGGACGGAGGATGAAGAGATGCATAAAGAGAAAGGAAGGGAGAGATAGTCGGCCTCTCGGCAGTCAACACTAATGAAGAAGAATGAGGAGCTTCAGCTGGACCTGCTGCTGACCGCACACACACGCACACACACCAAAGCTCCTCACACATCTTCACTTAAGTATGAGTACCTCAGGTTTTGACACAAAATTCATGAAGCGAACAACTAGTTGAACTCCTTTCACCCCCACTGCTATGCATGAATAAATATTACAAAGAGTCTTGGAGCTTTCTTTAAAGTAGGTCTAATTAACAACTAGATTTGTCTTCGTTTTCATATTTTTTCAGAGAGAAGTCATCTTAGATTAAAAACTCAGGCGCAGGAGTTTCACTCCGAGCTTCTAAATTGGTTTAGGTTGTTTTAATTGGGGCTAAAACCTCAGAAGTGTTTCTCTAAATTCTCTCAAAGTGCAGAACTTCTCTCCAGACTTTACATCCAATGAAGCAAAAATGTACTTTTTTCTACTTTGACTCTATTTTTGACACTGTGCTTTTGTGACTTCTTGCCCACCAGAGAAAACAGAAATAAAAACTTTTAACTAAAGGGCTCAGATCTTACCACATTGTACAGTCATAGCTTTTAATGTTTTTGCAAAACTTTGGAATTGATTGTTAAAGGTGACGTTCATTTGGACATATTTTGTTTTTGTTGGATTCTTGTTATTCTTTTGCTCTCAGTTGAGAGTCTGTTTGCACCTCATTAGTTGTGACTGCAAACAGACAAAAAAAAAGAAAGAAAAAAAACATTCTCTTCACCCCAGAAGACTGAAGTTGGAACAAATTGGCGTAATGTCCCCTCCATAACAAAGGTCTGAGTCAAAAGTTTATTTTTCATATGTTTTTCATTTTTTCCTTTTGAGTCATATGTATACATGTTACTTTATTTATTTCTTGCTTTTTGAGGGGATGCTGGATTTTGAGTGATTATTGACAGGACAAATTAAATTTAAGATTCTAACTCTTACCAGCTGTATGTTTTGTGGCTTCATTCCAAGGTGGAAAAATCCAGCTGAAAGCTGGAAAACAGCACAGTGAAGTGGCACAGGAATAAATATGTATAAGGTGATATTTTGACAGGCATCAAGATTCTGATAATGTGTAGGCCCACATAGAAAACAGCAAATGGAGTTTCTTGTTAGTACAGATGCCATGCACTTTAGGTTTTTAACTGGGGGAGATGTGTTGCATCTGTTTTCACTTAGTTTCTGTCATTTGTTCTGGGCTGCTTTTTGTTACAGGCAGAAATTGGCCTAAAAATAGGACTAATACAAAAGTAGAGCAACAATTGTCAGCTGGTAATATCACACAGAAACAAATACAGCTTCAAACAGTAAACGCTACCCACTTTAATGTATCCTGCAATACATAAGAAGGGAATGAAATATCCTTATTAAACCTCACAGTTTCTTACAGTCCTTCCAAAAAGACTTTATAGTACAAAATTTATTTTGAGTTTGTGGCTTGTCACTATGTCATTTTTGCCCATGTTGGATTATGAAAATCTTCTATAAATTAATGCTTCTTTTCAATGTCATGAAACAATTGACACAATTCATCATGCTTATCTGAGGTTCATTACAAAATGTTAGGTGCCCACTCACCACTGTGAGTTGTATTTACCAGTTGGATGGCCTGTTCTGGTCACTTGGATGACCATTCATTGCAATACCTTTATATGCAACTCACCAAAAGTTAGGGATATTTGGCTTTTGGGTTAAATTACAGCATGAACCTAAAATGCACTATAACCTTTACAGGTGAAATTAAAGTGAACATCTCTAAACTTTTGAATAGACATGCACAGCTGTTCAGCATTTCAGTAGTTTTTACACTAAAGGCTGTTCTTTAACTAGTTACTTGCTTACTTTAGAGCAAAATTCACATGCATTTGATCAATGAATCAACCAAGGCATTTCCTTGTCCAATCAGAATTTATCTTTAAACAGCCCTCCTCATCTCGCTTTTCAAATTTTGGCATCATAAGAACCATGAAGATACCTAATAATTGATCAGCATTACATCACCATTGCGAGGCTTCAAACAGGTGAGGTGGTCATTTAGCTTAGAGTGTCACAGAGTGTCATCAGCAACACAGAGACTGGTAGAGTCACAGGAAGGCATTGAAGTGGACGCCCGTTGGCCACATCCCTCACTGATGATCCTTTCAGTGTGAACAGTGTCCTGCCAAACCGTATGATGAATGCCAGATCTGAATCCCATAGAAAACTTATGAGATCAACTGAGTTGCTGTGTAGAGGTGCACAACTTTGTGTCCCAGAACCTTAATGACCCGAGGGCCACACCTTGCCAGATAATTTGTCGATTTTTGAACAACACAAGACGTCGTTGTCAAGCTTTAATTGATACTGAAGATCACATGACCTGTTACTGAGATGCTGAAAAAAATGTATACCTTATCCTCATCACTGTTGTTAGCTTTTATTTCAATGAATTGTTTGAGATAAAGAAATCACTATTGCATGCTTCTACGTAAAGGTCCCATTTTAATGATGTAATATTATTGTAGTTTGCACTTTTTATGTTTCCCATAAATTTCACCCAAAAGCCAAATGTCCCTAACTTTTGGTGAGTATACCCGCAAAGTTAGCTTATGTACTTACAGTACAAATCTAATATTTTATGTCCAACAGAACATAAAATGAAGATCATATTTTGAAACTATTATGTATATATTTTACCATTTCATTGAAAACTGTACCTCATTTAAACTGTTATAAGCTCACGTTCTCATGCTGACGTCTCTGGTTTCTTTAATTCCTTTTCTTTGCTGTAATCATTTACTGAAATCATTAAGCCTTAGAACAAGTTAGCATTTTCTGACCAAATGTTTACTTGTCTGCATTGATCTCCAGCCAAGACACAAAAATCAAATCAAAACCAAAAGCTAAGTATGTTTATGCCATTTTGTGCTCCTGTGCTCGTTAGCCAGCAGCAGGTGAACTTTAACTGCTGATTGTGTGACAGTTTGGCCATGGCGAGTGATTTTCAGTTAGGAACCATGCTGCGCTGGGGGGACTTCCCATGGAAGGTCTGCACAGTTTACACACTGATCAAAAGGGGTAGTGTTTTTCTTTCCAATCAAGTCAAAGCCACCATGATTTATGTCAGCCATGCTTGATTTTTACAAGCTGAATTTTGCACATTTGAACTCAAAACATAATGAATGTTGCTGGCAGCCAAAGAGGGTTTGGTGTAAAAAAAGAAGAAGAAAATGGCAAAGTGGTAATTATTAAATTGGTCCAGTATTTTGTTGTGTTTACTTCCTATCTTGGAATGGGATGTTATTCTTCAGTAACCCCTTGTGGGATCTTGTTCAATAGCAGCCATAATTTAGTGCATAAAGCAAGACACATACAAAAAAGAAAACAACTGTCAAAATTCTGTTTATAGAAATTCTCTTTTTTGCCACTTGGTTACATGTTTTTTTTTAAGTTTTTGTTCAACCATTGGGTGCATTGCTTGTCTTAGTATATACAGTATATTGTTAAACACAGTTTACATTAATCAGCTGTTACATTATGACTAATGGCTCCTGAATTTTCACTGCTAAGCTGGTGAGGCTTCTCAATGTTTTGTTGGTAAAATATTTATTCTGGCATTTACTTTTATGTTAATTGGAAAACATTTCAAAGACCAAAACAGAGTCTGGCACCTGACCTCCAAACTTCTCTTCTGAACACATATTATGGCTTATTATTGGTGCATATTAGCAAATGAAATTCACACATTAATAGTACACAGTTTACATCACTGCTCATGGTTTATTTAAAAGTTGTTCTTTACTTGGTCATTGCTTTAGTTCTCCTTTTATCTTTCTTTAAAGATTTCTCCTTCATCTGTCATTTTTTTCTTTGCTTGTGCGTCTTTTACACCATCACCTTTTTATCGAGCCTCTTCCTCTGTCAGAAACTCAGTTTTAGTTTTGCTCTTCATCTTCTTCACTTTTTTATCTCCCTTGTTTTATTCTGTCATGTCTCCTGTTTGTTTTCTTTTTTTATATTCTTTTATTTTCCTCTTCCTTTATTTTTCTCTCCCTTCTCCATAGTTGACGTATTGATTTCCATTTTTGTTCTCTTGGTAGCAGTTCCTTCTATCATAAACCATCAGTGTTGCCTCTTTTCAAGCTGGCATTGATCACCGTACAACCAGTCACCACCAATCTCCACAAAGTGTCATTATCAGCTGTCCCCTTTCCTCTTTTGTTGCTTATTTCTCATGGATTGTATTTTTCAATCTAGCTATTCAGAGCTCTTGTAAAATGACAGGTCTGGTCATTTCTGTATTTTTTTTCTCAGATCCTTAAGTTTCATAAAATATGTGACCCAGATAAATTAGAACTTTCAAGCATCACATGACTTCCATGACAACAGGGATTACAGAAAACAACATAATCAAAGTAACTTGTACGTAAGTTTAGAACATTTTTATTTTTAATTTTCTACCAAACTAGCTTATCCTAGCTTAAATCTAACCACCTCCCAGTTTTGACACACTTTGTTTTCATAATTCGTTTTGTTTGTTAACACAATATATCAAGGATGCCTGAAACACCTCGAGGGTATCCATATTTTCTGTTTTATTTTCTGTTTAGTACTAATAGCCAAGTAATTCTGATCTAAATTTTAATCAGAATCTTTTTTGATTTGAGGTTTTACTGAAATAAAACAAGTTCTTATTCAATTTCTTCATGATCAATGTGTAAATATTTCAAGCAGATGGGGATTCAATGTAATTATTAACTTAATCTAGACTTGTAGTATATTTCATACCCTTAAAAACAGCTGAAACTCAGGTGTAAGAGCTTTAAATGGAAAGTGATAGTAAAGCTGAGAAACGAGCCGCAAACTTTAAAGCTGTTATTAACGATGTTTAGTACTGACAGAATGAACTTCATAGATAAAACAAGTTAGAATAATTCGTGTCAGCCTTTTAATCAACACTTTCGATTCCCTGTTTCATTGTATCTCTTTTGTTTTTTTTTAATGGCTCATAGTTTTCACATATTTTTGTTCAGCAAGGAGAATAAAATTACATGCTCTGAGTCGACTACATATTTCCACTTCGAACTTTGTCTTTCTCTTTTAAAAACGTGACAACTGGCTCCGTGTACCACATCTTTTTCTGTTATCTCTTTTTTCCCTCCCTCGCTGTCTGTACTCCCATTTCTTTATCTTTTGTTGCTCTTCAGTGTGCGATCGAACAGCACATCAAGCCAAAATGTAGCCTCTGTTTCCTCTTTCATCTGCCTCGTGGCCCCTGGCGGCCCTCAGATGCCTCAAAGATTTTCCAACGGTGGAAAAATGGGGGGAGGTGTGTGGATACGTGGAGAATGGGGGCAGAGTTGAGTGTATAGACAATTGCCCCCTGAGAGAGGCATTTTCCCCTGCGTTTGTGCCCCTCACTTGCTGTACCCTGACCTTTCTGAGTGCCACCAATCTGTCGGCTCGCACCACCAGAATCCCCCGCTCTTTCCCTCTCTCTGTATTTCCCAGTTGGGGTCCCAATAATAATTCTGCACAGCCTTGTATTGTTTTGTCCTGAAAGCCACCTCAGCTGTACGAGCAATTGACACACCTATTTTTTTTTTGTTAATGGCCACACTCCACACCGATAGTCTAGTCAGCATTTTGGCAACCCCCCTTCCTGCGCATGCTTGGGAAGAAGTTTTGTGGAACCAAGACCACCAGCTGGGATAAGAGAGGACCGCAGCGGGGCTTTTAGGTGGATTTTTCACTGGCTTTTGTCGCTTTCAAACAGCCACAACATTATCGAAACAATCCACTTTCTACCAGCCTCTTTTGTGTCCTGTTGTCAGTCAATCCATCTGCCTTTCTGCTTCTTTTTCTTTATGATTTCAAGCGTGTTTTTCCTTTGTGATTGCACTCCAATTCACAAACTGTTCTCCTGAAGAGATCGATTTTTGCTTTCTTTTCTGGCCTTTTTGTAAATAAATATCAGCGAATTTTGTTTGCACTAAAGCTATGTGAACAAGTTCATTTTTATGTGAAACTTTGGAAGTAGTTTTTTGTAGTGTGTCTGGGATTTAAATGTTTGGGGTTTTTCCATTTGTTTTTTTATCTTGCAGATATTCTAAAGGTGTTTTTTTCTGTATATACCTGTAAACAAAGTTCTCAACACTTATCAGTGCTGGCTAGCTGATCGTTGTAGCTCGAGATGAACTTTATTAGTGAAGCCATTTTTGGGGGGAGTTCAAGCAACCCTACACTTTCTGCTCCATCTCTCCATCCATCCCTCCTTCCTTCGGCAGTGTGGAGTGGTCAGGTCTATCAACCGCAGAGCCTCAGCCTATCACCTGGGAGTTCCAATTGCCTGCCAGTCATCAGATAAAATGGATTTCCAATTGAGTCAAGGCTCCCAAGCTGGATTCTGCAAAATGGGGAACAGGCTGACTTCTTCTGCTCCCCTGCCTTTCCTCACTTCTTGTTAGTTATTTGTTTTTCTCTCTCTATCTCCTACAGTGAACGGCCTCTGTCCTGCTTCTTTTCTCTAAAGTTCTATCATCCTGTCTTGCTGATCTGCTGACCAGAGCCGCATGAAATGAAAATGGGCTTATTGTAGAAGCCCAGACCCAAACTGATACACTGTGTGGGAGACAGTGTGATGTAACCTCAGCAACTTTTCATAGCCAGTAGCTACTTTCACACAGCAATGACATACATACTGGTTGGAAATCTATTATGTGACTGGCAAGTTGTTTACCAGATGCCACATTTGTATTTCAAAAACATTAGATACTATGTAAACCATCAGACTAATTGATTTCATCTAGTTTGAGTTTATAGTATCACATCTATATAGTATAATAGCATGTCTGTGTAAGTATGTGCTTTTAAAGAGAAGCAGATTCTTTTCTTTTTCATCTGATACTTATGTTAAAGTGTAGAAAATCAAAGGAGCTTCGTACTGAGGCAACAATGAGAAATTTAAACATTTTGTCAGAAAGAAAATAATAATTGCAGGTGAATATCCATTGATCAGCATACAGTGGATGGTGGTGCTTTCTGTGTTGCTATAGAAACAAGCTGATGCAAAATGGCTTACGCTTGAGGAGAGAGTCATATTCATGGATATAAATTATTTTATTAAAGTTGAAGATAGTATTGTGATTGTTATTTTTGTTCCTTAAATCACAAATGAAAAGCAGTAAATAGAATGTTCATAATATCACACACTGTAAAGATGATTCCATACCATAGGCATATTTTAAAATATTTACCTCAATTAATGTCTAAAAGGTTGAAGACAAATTATGAAAATTCATTTAGAATTGAATTGACAATAGAAGGTTAATTATATACATTTACTAAATCAATAAATAAATGCAATTTTTATTTAGCTGCTCTAAATTACATAACAGGACTTTAATTGTTGTGATAAACTATAACTAAACTTTAGTATTTAGGAAAAGCTAATAGAACCCAGTGGGTTTATTTGAAGTGAATTCAAACTTTGAGTTTTTTCCTCCATAGACGGAGACATCACACACTGAGAAAAAAGAGGTTCAGTTATGAGTCTTTTTTGCATGCACTGGTCAAATATGAGGCTGTTGTGTATCTTTAGACTTGTGGGAGAAACAATGGTATAAATAAATATTGTAAAAAATAGTGACTAAATCTCTAAATAGTGAATATATTAAATAGAATGTTAAATCCTATTAAGATTAAACTGTGCTAAACAGGTAAGAATCATTATTTAGGTGAATAACAATTGTATAAACACAAAGTCATGAGGTTCTTCTTCAGATCTTTTAGGACCAGTTATCACAGTTCACACAAACATTAAAGATGATAAATAAAACAGAGGCTTATTTATGCCTTTGTGTGTGTCATATCATTGAAAAATAGCATCATATATTCATTTAGATTATCTTTGTTTGAAAGGAAAATGTTTTTGCTGATCTGAAACTCTTTAGGGTGTGTCAAAAAGCAATGCCAGAAGAAATCTGTAAGGGAGCAAATACTTTGTTACATCACTGTATGCACTCACTCAGCAAGGAAGGAGTTGATATATTGTGTAAAATAATTGGATAGTTGTAAATATATCTTGGCAGAATATCATCTAAGTCGGAGAAACCCTGGAAAACAGGGCAGACTGTTTTTATCTAACAGCATGTCATGTTTATCTCTTGTTGTGATTCTGTATTGTAGTCATCAATGTAAACTTCCTTCTTTTGTAGCAGTATTATGGCATCAAATGATCAGGGTAAATATTGTTTTTGGGCATCTGTCCTATTTATGTATACACAACAACACATTCAGTGTTACTGAATCCTCAGATTCTCACTCAGCATATCTTCTTTGAATCATTGTACTAAAAATATATCGTCCATGTTTGATTTTCTTTTTTCGTGAGCTCCATCAAATCACTAAGGGAAGTGGTTTCCATGGTGCCTGAGCTTTGTAGAAGTTTTTACCTTGGTCTGTTGGTCTCTTTTTGTTGGCTGTTGGTTTGTTCTTCTTATTTCGAAACATGTTCTTAAACAGATTCAAAGTAAATACCTTTAAAATATAATTATGACCTTGTTTACTTGGTTTCCACCATTTAGATGTGAAATAGATGTTTTTCAAAGCTGAAATCGAATTTCAAAAGCCTTATTAAAAGAAAGAGTCAAAACCTCATATTGGCATATATCTTCATGTTATTTAATACATAACAGTCCAAAAAATCCTTTGAAGCAGTGATTTTTAAGCTGCACAACACAAGTCAACAGGTTATCTCCTCTCCATTAGTGATAATCCCTATTATTACCAATTCTGACCTTTCAGAAATGGTCAGTTAAAGGTGAAAATTTGTGGAGAAAAAAGGCACAGTCATTGCACTTAAGAGCATCTCAAAGGTTAGAAGGTGTTGCAGGGTTGCAAATTGTCTAATTTTCTTTATTTTTTCCCCATGTTTTTTTTTTCTTTTCTTAGAACCTGCTGGTCAATCATGGATGAAGAATGAGAGGAAACTGGTATAATCTGTATTTAATTAAGATTTTTCACGAGACACTAAAAGTAGCATTTGCAATGTTCTAGTCTCGATTATGGGATGAGTTTATTTATGATAGCATGCCTTGTTTTTTTTTTTAATCCTATTTATCTGCAGTATTGTGTTAAAACACATGGCTACAGTCTGTAGGAAGGCTTTTGGATGAAGTGTGCACATTTGCTAAATGCTCTGAGTAATTTTAATTCAGCCTCATAAATCTTTAATGTAAAGATGCGTTCAGGGTCACTAATCTGTTTGCCAAATTTAAGATTCAGTTCACGTCCCAACCCCTGCTGCTTTTGAAGGCATGAAAAGAAAGAAACAAATTTTCAAAGTGTGCTAAATGAAGTGTGTAGAAATCAGGTTCTGATCTCAGACTGAGAGAATAAATGATTCATTTATATTTATTTGAGTTTTGAAGTTTTGTATAATTGCAGCAGCACAGGGGCGAGCTCAGGTAATCCTGGCTTTTATGTGTCAGACCTGTGACTGTATGTATGATTTTAATAAACTATTCATATCCAGAGACAGTCTTGTGTTCTCTGTTCTTCACTTCCAAAATATTCAACCAAGTCATGTATCTATTTATATTTCTTACTCCAAAAAAAATCAAGTATGTGTATTTTAGGGTTATTGAATAATGTTTTTCTAAAGAACTGCATACCTTCCTGCCAAGTCTCATATAACATTTCACCGAATAATAAAGAAATTAACATATTTCCATTATATCCACAGAATCTACTGCCAGTTATTTCACATTTAAATCTACTGTTGTTTTATAAGTAATAGAAGTTGTTTGACTGAGATATATTAGAACGGTTAAAGTATTGTATTACTCCATCAGTGGAAGACAGTACATTTTTTATTTGACTTTATAAACTATGGAACATTACAATCTTTAACACACTTCTTTATGTTTTATCTAGTAAGCAGTGAGGTTCTTCTAATGTAATTATCAATAATTTATGTTTCACGCAACATTTCTTTTATTTTGCGTTAGTGATTTACCAACGTTCCTACTTCAGCCACACAGTACGCTCCTTTTGACATTTCCGCAAGTATTTTTTACTTTTTATTCTTAGTATTTTTATGCACATAATATATATATATATATATATATATATATATATATATCAGTTTTTAAAAAACTGTGTTTTTCAACATGAAGATAAACTGAAGGAGCAGAAGATCATACTGATGAAATTCTGATGAAGTAGATGCAAAGATTGTATCCTTTATCTGTCCTGGACTGGCTCTGATTGCATTCACACTGGCAGAGGATTTACAGGAGGTTGTGCATGTGATCCAGGGTTTATTGATATTAGCCACACTGTTAACTCTGCTTTAATGGAACGAGAAGTTATCTTTAAGGTAATCTGAAATTCCTGCTGGTACTCACAAAGAATCCTTCCCTGGTGTATTTCCCCCCTTGAAGATTCCCCCTGACAAAGATTACCATCACAACCTGCCTCAGTGTAATAACACACTGTCTCACACAGTTTGATGGAAAATTATCTTTGTATTTTGGATGGAAAATTAGTACGATGCTTATTTTAATGTAATATAAAAACAACTGCAGACTTGAGCACATTGTTTTACCAGCAGTATTGGTACCTGGAACTTTACTGTTGTCTGTATAATAAATGAATTGTTTTAGCAAAGATCATCATAAACAGCAAATGTGTTTCTCTTTTCAATCAAGCAGCAAGTCAAGACGGCTTTCAGAGTCTCTACAGAGGGATGTGTAGGTGAACAAATGGAAAAAGAACCTTTTAACATGATTGAAAACAACAACAATAACAATAATAAAGTTGGGGGAAAAAACAATATTATATCAATTCCGTAGATTTTTTTCTTGCAATCCTTAATTATATGTTAAATTGACATGCTGCTTATAGACAATACTACCTACTACCTATCGTCTGAAGTTTTTCCACCATTCCGTCATTCAGACAACACGGAGGGAATTTTGAACCAGGGTTCTTAAATGTTATTTTGAAGTGTTTCAAAATTAAAAATTCCATTTGAAAATTTCTTTGAGTTTTCAACCTCAGCAGGCACCAAATAAAAAGGTAACAATCAGAACAAATGTGTCCTACGGTCCAACCAGAAATTTAATAAGAATATCTCAACAAAAAGAAAGGTTCTTTATATATTCATCCATCTCGATTTTTTATTTTTTTATCTTTGCTGAAAA
Organism: Pachypanchax playfairii; assembly: GCA_006937955.1. Lineage (NCBI taxonomy): Eukaryota > Metazoa > Chordata > Actinopteri > Cyprinodontiformes > Aplocheilidae > Pachypanchax > Pachypanchax playfairii. Next base: position 4,351,686 of record SSNP01000025.1, on the reverse strand, counting down.
GGAAGAGATTCGATGAAAGGAAGTTATGGACTGATTACCAGCTGCTGTGCGTCTCCTGGAGCTGGAAATGTACACTTTGAGCAACAATAAGACGCACCCAGGTGTGAAATAATGTACTTGATTGACTTAATGTAACAAGTTGGGCTCAAGTGGCTACATTTTCTCTGCTAAAGGTATTTTTTTTCTCCCTGAGGTATAGCTTTAAAATCTACAGCCAAGCTGTGGTAATTGGCTTGGAGCAGCGAGTTGGGCTGACAGAGCTCTGCTGCAATGCATCACACACACTCACACACACACACACACATTTATTTGGGCACTTGCGTCCAATCTTAATAAAAGAAACGCCACGGAGGTGGAGGAGGAAGAGTGGGGGATGCGGTCGCGCAGATGTTGCTACGGTAACAGCGGTGAGCACGAGCTGGGAGCTGCAAGGCAGCCGGTTTGAAAAGAGAAGCGAGGAAGACGACAGTCAACGCATTCAAATGCGTCCTCGCTCTCTCCCTGTTGATCCCATGTCATACCCAATTACCACTGCAGCTCGGCGAAGGAGGGGGCGCAGAGCGAGGGGATACTGGAGGCTGGTGTGGGGGCTGCACGGAGAATACAGAGGAGATAGAGGAGTATTCAGGTGTCGGCTTGAACCTTTCAAAGAGATGCGGCATGTGTGTGTATCGAGGTTAACGCCCACGCCTGTCATTACTTGTTTAACTAGGCGAATGTTGTGGCAAAAATCTCTCTATCTGCAGCTTCAAGAGAATCTGTCTGAGGTTGCCAGAGGTTCTAAAGTCTCTGTGAAATTTAGGTAACTGAGTGAAACATAGACACAACTCAGTATACTTGTTTTTTAGATTAATTTTGTGTAATTTATTAAGTTCATTTTAATTTAATCCACATATTTTCTTTTAAGGACTTCCTACAAAAGTACCAGCAGGAAAACACAGAATTCCTGGTTTATTCAATCTTATCAGCAACTTGAAGAAAGACAACAGGAAAGCTAGCCAAGAAATTAACTGCAATTTTAGGGGAAACTATTAATCAACCTGCTTGACATGCAGGTTCATAAGAGTATGTTTTTTACACTGTCACATACTTGGTTACTCTCACAGATTTTGATTGTGCACAAGTTTTTAGTGGGCTTCTTTATTTTATATACCAACAAAAACTTGTATTTTTGCAGCATCTTTCTGGAGCTTTTTGCACTCCTGTAGTGTTCTCTGTTGCAGCAGATCTGAAGAAGCCTTGAACAGAAGACACTCTGTTGGTGAGTTACTGTGTTGTGAAGAGGATGCTCGGGTTCTAGTTAATGTTTTCAATATTACGGAGCATCCTCCTTTATGCTTTCAGCTCAGGAGGTTCTAGATCAGTAACCAAAACAGAACCAGCCTTCCTTAACAGGTTGTTCAGCCTGTGTAAGTCACCTGGTGACTGTGGATGTGATCACAGACTTGGAAAATATTCAACATCTCGGACACAAGCAACTGCAACAGGCTTCATTCANACAACCTCAAACAGTCACGCTCCAAACTCCACTATGGCCAAGACCAAAGAGCTGTCAAAGGACACCAGAAACAAAATTGTAGACCTTCACCAGGCTGGGAAGACTGAATCTGCAATAGGTAAGCAGCTTGGTGTGAAGAAATCAACTGTGGGAGCAATTATTAGAAAATGGAAGACATACAAGACCACTGATAATCTCCCTCGATCTGGGGCTCCACGCAAGATCTCACCCCGTGGGGTCAAAATGATCACAAGAACGGTGAGCAAAAATCCCAGAACCACACGGAGGGACCTAGTGAATGACCTGCAGAGAGCTGGGACCAAAGTAACAAAGGCTACCATCAGTAACACACTACGCCGCCAGGGACTCAAATCCTGCAGTGCCAGACGTGTCCCCCTGCTGAAGCCAGGACACGTCCAGGCCCGTCTGCGGTTTGCTAGAGAGCATTTGGATGATCCAGAAGAGGATTGGGAGAACATCATATGGTCAGATGAAACCAAAATAGAACTTTTTGGTAGAAACTCAACTTGTCGTGTTTGGAGGGGAAAGAATGCTGAGTTGGATCCAAAGAACACCATACCTACTGTAAAGCATGGGGGTGGAAACATCATGCTTTGGGGCTGTTTTTCTGCAAGGGGACCAGGACGACTGATCCGTGTAAAGGAAAGAATGAATGGGGCCATGTATCGTAAGATTTTGAGTGAAAACCTCCTTCCATCAGCAAGGGCATTGAAAATGAGACGTGGCTGGGTCTTTCAGCATGACAATGATCCCAAACACACCGCCCGGGCAACGAAGGAGTGGCTTCGTAAGAAGCATTTCAAGGTCCTGGAGTGGCCTAGCCAGTCTCCAGATCTCAACCCCATAGAAAATCTCTGGAGGGAGTTGAAAGTCCGTGTTGCCCAGCGTCAGCCCCAAAACATCACTGCTCTAGAGGAGATCTGCATGGAGGAATGGGCCAAAATACCAGCAACAGTGTGTGAAAACCTTGTGAAGACTTACAGAAAACGTTTGACCTCTGTCATTGCCAACAAAGGCTATATAACAAAGTATTGAGATTAACTTTTGTTATTGACCAAATACTTATTTTCCACCATAATTTGCAAATAAATTCTTTAAAAATCAGACAATGTGATTTTCTGGATTTTTTTTCCTCATTTTGTCTCTCATAGTTGAGGTATACCTATGATGAAAATTACAGGCCTCTCTGATCTTTTTAAGTAGGAGAACTTACACAATTGGTGGCTGACTAAATACTTTTTTGCCCCACTGTATATATCAGAGATAAGTTGTCAACTCACAATATGTCTATCAATATGCCTTTCTATTCACATGCACTCACATCAACATGCAAACTCACACACAGATAGTCACATGTGCCCACCACCAGGGAAATCAATGAGTGTTATCGCTATCTCTCTCCTACATCAGATTATCAGAAACATTGACATCTATTAGCCCAACACTCCATCTGTTCAACACTTCTGTCTGAATCTGTGTGTGTGTTTTCTACAGGCCTTCCTGGCTACATCACTCCTCCAATTAAAGACTCCTCCCCACTTTAAACCCATTAAGAAGAGAGGAGAAAATGTGATTGTGGGGATGAGAGAGTGGCAGCAAAACGAGGTAGGAAAAGAACAGTCTGCTTAACCTCAGCCGTCTCTTGGAGCAGGCAGACATTCAAGGAGAAAATGATTTAATCCCTCTGTAGTAGCCTGGATTAATCCTGTGATTTCTCACTGCTTTACTCTTCTCTCTGAGCCATGCTGTCATTTTCTTTCCCCTCTCATCCTTTTCTTATCCCCCTTTTCTCTGTCTTTAATTCATCCAGTGCTGAATGGCTTAATGCTGTTAAACGTGGTGACTTCCTTTTATCTGCCCATTGTCATTATTCTCTCTTAGGAACAAAGGATTCCAATACTAAAGCTTCTACAGAGCATAACTGTATAGACATAACTATGCATGTTGAGTGTAATTGAAGCAACATGGCAAATAGTACTTCAGCTCTTCTATCTGGAATTGAACATGCTAACAATCGTGCATACCATACGTCTACATACGTTGATATTTTTATAGTACAGTGTAGAATTTTTAAACAATTCTCAACAAGTCCTAATTTTAGAAATCCTGCTGATTGAACATTTAAAACCTCAGAATGAAAAAGCCCTGCCTTTAGGTTAAAAAGTGTCAGGTTGAAGTTAAATAATGTCGTACAATTGTGAATGCAACTTGCTGACTGGCTCAGCATCCACAGAAAAAAGCAGCAGTGATATCTGTTAATCTTAGATTTTCTGTCACAGTGTCAAAACTATTAAGTAAAACTGAGATTTTGATCAATGCATTTTTGGGAATTTAAACAATTATGAAACAAATAATTGAGATTGTGTTGCGTGTTATATGCACCATTTATTAGCAAATATGAAATTGCCTATTTAATATTTGTTTATGTGAAACAACACTGCCTGTTCAGCTTCACTTACAAGCATTGTGTATAAATAAATGTTTTAATTAAATATCTCTTCCATCACAAAAATAAAATCAATTCCTTTGCTCATTGAACCATTCTTAAAGTGGGCATGTGTGAATAGATCATGATCAGTCAGTATCTTACCTGCAGTAAACAGAGTGGTCTCAGGGAGAAGCTGCCATGGAGAAAATCAAGCTGTTACTCATAAGGGGCCCATTTCAGAGTAAATGTCTGTAAAGTCTAAAACAACTCAAAATCACAACTTTTGTAGCAGTTTTCAGCGAGTATCATGCATTTTACATATTTGTCATAAACAGTTGTTTACTCTGATGTTTGTGTAGTCGACGTGTGTGTAAATGATTGGGGGTGTTTATGCCTGTTGATTCACAAAGCTCCTACATTGCTGCTTTTTTCTAATATGTTAATCTTTGATTCATTATTTTATGCCTAAAAAGTATTGTGATTGTTTGTAAATGAGTAGGAGGGACTTTCAACCCCATGTGTCTTGTGCTCAGACTTTGGGTCCAAAATCAGCATGGCAGCACGTGTAAATTGAATATTTTTCACAATGGAAATAGTCTGAGAGATGTAAATTAATTTCTATGCATATAAGTGATTTATCCACAGAAGTGGCTGATAGTTTCCTACCACTGATCAACCATGATTCACAGCCAGCAGGTCTGATCCAAAACAGCAAGTGATTATAAAAACAACAAGAATATGCCTCTTTTGGGGGAGCTAAGAGGATATTGGTGTATAATCCAGATTATCCAAGCTGAAAACAGTTGGTAAGAGAGATGGAATAATTTGGGCAGATTCAGCTAATCAGCATATGGCCACAGTGTGCTCACTTAGCTGAGCAACTAGAAACATTTGGATGTGAAAAAAAAGAGACACTCAAGAAAAAAACAGTCTGGGTTTCTTTAGGCAGAGCTGTGAGTCCCTCTTCACTGGATTCAACATGAGAACTTCATCCTGATTCTCCAGACAGAGATGGTCTGACAGCTGTCTATTGCAGGAAAGATCTGAACGCCACATCATTCAGTTTTGAAAAATTAATTAACTTTTATGTTGGGATTTGCAAATCAGATATTATTTGTAACATATGGTTAATGCAAAAGTAAGAGACCTAACAGAGGGCATTGGCTTAAATTTGGGCATTGGTCAGATTTTGCAGTTTGACTTGCCTTCTAGTGGTAATTCACTTCCTGGACATGTGATTTATGGAATTCCCAAAATCCCGGTGAGTGGCATCATTCACTGAAGGCTGCCAAAATCTGATTAGGGGCAACCATGATGGCCTGTGTCACAGCCAGACAGAGCAATGAGTGGAAAAAAATCCACTCCACCATCCTTGTTAAATTTTAACAAACTGACTGAAACAGACCAGCTGTCAGAACATTTGCTCTCATAGTCACTATCATGTGTCTCACATTACATGGCACTCACCTTGTTAGGCAGTTCTGATTTGCTGCTACCTTATTATTGTGTCCTAGTTTTCGAGGTTTAAAAAACTGCACAGGGAAACTGGCACATGTAGTATCAAACAGTCTAGTTAAATCTGAGCAAACTGAGAAATTCTGGATTAAGGGCGATTCCCACTGGGGCCTCGTGCTCCTAAACAGGGCAGCACAACTTTTCACTGTATGTATNTTAGGCCAACATTATTCACTGAGTTCAAAATGAGGTGAAGATTTTTTTTTTTTTTTAATTGTTAAGTACTTTTTATTTTTTCCCCTTGAATTAGTTCCCTGGTTTTCACTCATGTTTATCATTTAGCAGAACAATGAGTAAAAAAACACTTAACACTACTCAGTTTTCTACTTTTATTCTTATTTCTAATTTATTTTGTACATAATGCTCTAATAATTAGATTTAAAATATAGACACATTTAAAAAAATAAATGTTCTTGGATGTTTTGATAAACATACATTCAACACCTTCAGGTACAGTTTGACTCAGCTTTGAGTTCAAATGTGATGATCAACTCTGACCACCAGGAGATCCATTCATTTATGTAAATTGGGAACACTTCCTTTTTACATACTGTATGTAACAGAGAAGTGTTGTGTTCCTTTTGCATGGGTAAAACTGGATAAACAAGCTTTTGTTTATACATTTTACCTGGAAAATGTTACAGAATGACTGGAAATCTAAACTGAGATCTTGATGTCGACTCCATTACATGCACATACACTCGGTAATTTAATTGTTATTTTACTCTAGGTTTATTGAATTTAAAAAAAAAAAAAAACATTTTTGTGTTTTGTTCTTGTCTAATTGTGTATTTGTGTTATGTTGTTATGGTATATGCTGCTACCTTTCTCAGCCAGGTCAGCCAAGCTTTTAAATCTCAATGGGACATTCCTGGTTAAATAGAAGTTAAACAAAAATAAAAATAGAGTCATTTAATATGATGACACCTATTTATCAATTATTAGTCTGAAGAAGCTGAAAGTTTGAAACACTGACAGATTAGTGACTATTTAATTCTGCCCTCATGTTTCAGGTTTTATATAACTGAAGTTATTATTTTGTTGTCCTTATGTTTCTCTGGGATGTTTTTTTCATTGTTCAGCCTGATGATGGTCTGTTGTTTGCATCAACTGCTCCTTTTCCAGGCATTTTATCTGATAAAAAAATCTTGATATAAATACACCTGTCCCCAAAACACATTTAGTGTCAATTGTCTCTTTATTTTAGTTGCATCAAATCTGTTTGTGAGCAATAGTTTGGCATTCCATCAATCATTCTTCATGACAGTAGGAGGTTTCATCAAGAGTGAGAGGTTATCGAACAGAGGTGCATATTTCTGCCTGTTGAGAAGCCTGTGAAAACACCCACCTCCACCAGCACCCCATCCCCAACCCCAATTCCCAGTTCTTAAAGTAAGCAAATATCAGAAGCATTCCAAGTAGCTGCTTTGCCGTCTGTTGGTGAAATTGCACTATATTGGATCGCTTGACCCTGCAGCAGATAGCGAGGACAGCTGAGAAGATCAAAGTCTCTCCTTCCTCCATCATAGATATTTACATCATACACTGCAAATGCAAAGCGATCAGCACTGCTGATGACCCCACTAATGCCTCGAGCATATCCGTCACCACCCTGCTGTCTGGGAAGAGGAACTAGAGCAGTCAAGTTCTCACAACCAAACTTTGGCAAAAAACTTTTCATACCCGACTGTCAAAGTGATTTCTGTTTGGAGGTCAGACCGGACGACTCAGAGAGTCAATCCAGTGTCATTTTAGTCCCTTTGAAAATGTTCCTAACTTTTGGTTTGGCTTCAAGAATCAGCACTCATAATAATATGATTTGAAACTGATTATGAGTTTATGAAAGACACCATCTGGTACATCAGATTATCAATGAATTATATGAGACTGCCCGTCTTTACTGTTATTTGTTTTTACAGGATTTTAATAAAATGTATGAGGTGGGAAAAAGAAAAATTGTTTTACTCAATTTAACAATATTTAAAATCCTCTAATACCTTGGAAATTGGAGGGATAAATAATTTACAAAAGAAGATACAGAGCTTTGAGTCCTGTTCTTTGTTGAATTAAAAGATTTATTTATGATAAAGATGCTCAATCCTCCTGTGCAATTAAAACCTCCTAAATCAGAAATTAGAGCCATTATGCATCGAATAATCATTAAAAGAATTCTATTTTTGACCTGTTTTGATTCAAAGTGACACGCATTTCACAACTACAGATCACCAGAGGTGCTGACAGAATTATAATCTTGCTTAAAAAAATTGAGACCGAGCTCTTTAGTGTCATACATCATTTATTGCTCAATCTTGCATCAGTTGCAAAAGTTGCTTGCACATGGCCGCTGTCTTAAGCTTCTTGAAACATGTAAAAAAATTTTGACAACAGTAGCTTGGACAGCCTTCTCTAACCTCAAAAGTAGACAAACAAAGAAAAATACATGCTCTAATTTAGATCTCATTTCACCCTCATACTGAAGTTTGTAAGTGATGGGATTTTTGCTCTCTATTGTACTACTTTATATGTTATATGACATGTTATTACCACACATTTTGTTTTTTCTTCCTTCTTTCCAATATTTTAGAGTAAGTGTAAATAAAACTTATTATGCAAAAAAAAGAAAGAAGATAAAGATACATGAGAAAACATCTTCATCAAGATCTTGTCGTTTTTCTTTAATACTGCTGGAATTAGCAGAAAATTAAATAGACTATTGTTATGTTTGCAATTTACAATTATTCAGGATCACACGCTGTTATCAGTAACTTGCTGAATGCTTGACTTATATGGACTTTCTTCACACAGCAGCTGAAAGGCCCACACCTTCACTCATGCTCTGTGACACATGGATTACTGCCAGATCAATAGAAGACGGGTGTCTACATAAGTAGTTCTCACATTCGGTGGAGACTTTATCAGATTGAACCAAAGAGGTGTTATTCCTCTTGCCCAGCAGATATGCCTCAGGAATCCTTCTGTTGTTTGTTTTGATGCTTTATGATGCTTGCAATAATGTGTCTAGAGGTAAGACCAGTAATAGACTCCATGTGTTTGGTCCCTATTATGAAGGCAAACAAACGCTCAATGTCACAACTAGCAGAAATGTTCATCATTGTGTGTCTCGCCCCACTAAATACAGCCCAAATGTGTGGTATGTGCAATGTTTCTGTTAGAGAACCCCCCCCGACCCCGCCCCGTCTAATTTGTACACATTAAATCATTGCACTTAACCTAAATACAATTTGTTTTACAATGAAAGAAATCAAAATGTGTTAACAAAAATTTAATTTAAAAACAGGTAGAATAATGCAACATAGAAAAGACACTTGGATCTGTATGAGTTATATATCAGCTTTAAAAAGACTGAAACATTGTATTTTAATGCCTCTGTATTCAGGGTATACTAAAATATAACTTAAAATATGCAAAGTTTTCTTAACGTATCTTCCAATCTGACATGTATTTTATCACAATATGGCAACTAAAGAAAAGAAACACTGTCTTTGTTTGTCTGCACTTTAAAAAAATGAATGTATTTTTAACATGGTGCCAATAGCTAAAACAACTATACTGTATTTGCTAGCAGCCAGTCTTATGCTCCCTCGAACTGCCTCCTGGACATGTCATTATTTATACAGTTATAACAAAACACTACATTTTTTATGTCCGTGTTCATAGGTTTGAGCCAAAACCTGTTTAATGATGTATGACAGAGTATCAGCTTTGTCTCTCCCTATAGCCTTTTGGTCCCTTGATTAGTAGAAAAGCACCTGGAACAACACTAAGGAGACAAACAATAATTATTTTTTGGTCAGTACCTGGTTTCTATCTGCTGTGATGTGGATATTGATTTTAACATCTTTGGGTGTGTGCTGTTATGGCAAAATGTGGCCTATAGACAAAAACCTCTGCAGGATCTTAAACAAAATAAGTTTTGAGTCCTTTGAAAATTGAGTTTTTATTTCCAACTTTTTGTCTGCTCAGAAATTTTGCTGACACACGTATCACAACAGTAGAAAGTGAGTTTGGTTTGTAGCGGACATGAAAATAAAGGCAAAGTTAAAAAATAAATGTTTTCAGACCATTAAGTGAGTTTTACTATATTACTATACAGTGATGTGACACATTCTGACAGCTTTGCAACTTAAATAAAAAATATTTTATTTTGGTGACACAAACACATTCAAAGCAATACCAAATTTAATTTGGTACAGGCGTGTTTCTGCTTGTTGAGAATCCAAATTTAATTGGTTATCTCAACAAAAGATACTGATGATGATTAATTGCTAATGCACCAACCCTCACATCATTACCACTCCACATTTCATTGTCTTTCCATTAAGAAAAAAAGAGGAGTGAAAGATATTTAGCTTCTCTGTCCCTGTGTCATTATGGAGTCAGTCTTCTAGAAGAAAAAAAGCATCATTCTTGGCCACAAGAAGAATGTTGGTAAAACAGATTCCTGATCATAACCTACCTGCAATCTCTTTGTGTTCTCTTCATTTCTCATAATCATCACAACTAAGTGTTTTTATTCCAGCTTGTGAAACAGGATTAGTCCATTTAACAAACTGCAGGTTGTCATCGCACAAACTGAGCCTTGCCTCAAAACTCAGTATCAGCCTGCGTCGCAAGTTAAAGTTCAAGTATAAGATATTTAAACTTTAATGCAACAACAATTACTGAACCTATAGCTGTAAGGTCTGCAGTGCCTCTTTTCTTCTGCATCATAATTTCATAAGCCTATGGTTGTGCGGGAATTTACAAAAAGGGAGAAAAAGAACATCAGAGGTTGGCAGAAATATCAATATTTAGTTTATTTTTCAGTTTTATTTGACAGATATAGTGAACTGTAATACAATGCTGCATTTCAATAAGTTGAGTGGCTCTTGTTATGATGATTTTAACTTGCTGTCATGCATTATTGACTCCTACAGATGTGTTTTAGTTACCAAGATGTTTTCATGAGATCAAAAGAAAGTGGGTGGAAAGCTTTTGTGTTCAGGTTTTTGCGTTTTATTGTAATTCCATTTGCATTAAGGAAAGTCTAAGACAATGTGCATACACAATATATCTCTCTCATACACACACAGCTCTAGGTATGGATAAATATTTCAGCTTTTGCCTTAATCTATTCAAACAGTTAATCATGTTACGCTGTACTTTGTTAAAGTCCTATTTCAGACAAATACACAGTATTAAATTTCTGGCTTAAGCAGCCCTCTGGGAAGAATGGCTGTGTAATTTCCACTCTGGCCTTCTAAATTTGTGTGGGCTGACTTAATTGGAGTTAAGTCTTATCAAAACCTTGTAGTATTTTTCTATCCTAACTAGAAGTTGCTATGGCAACATGCTAGTAGGTAACTGAGGTTGAAAACACAAAAGCAGAAAAGGGAAAATATCTTTCAGATTGAAGACAAAGGATGTCTTGAAAAACTTGTTAATGAGCATCACTTGTATTTCTTCACTACAAACAAACCTATCAAGCACAATTCACAAAGCCTGTATTAACCTTTTTGTGCATAAGATGATATCCTGAGTCAAAAAAACCCCCAAAAACTGTGTTTTCTACTTTTTGTGACTTAAAGAGGCCATTTCATACAAATTTCAAGACTTTATGGTTATTTCTTAAGTATTTACCTGTAATGTGAAGCATTTTATATCTAAACAAGGAAACACTGATTAAAAGACCTTTCAGTCTGTCTGCATCAAAATTCTGCAAGTTCCGGCTGGTTCCGTCAGGCTTTGGCAGCAGCTCGTTCATATTCATTATTTAAATTTGCTGTACTCAGATTGGCTAACAAACTAGCCTATGAGAACAAGGCATACTGTTTCCTGCATGGCAACAGTAGACGTTCTCTCTTCCTGTTTGCTACATTTTATGCCACAGCTTTTAGCCAGCAGCATGCTAGGCGTGGTTTCAACTGCGGGAGCTGCCGAATACTAACCAACAAAGGAGTTGCGACGAAACAGATACAGGCTGTTCAGACTCGGGAGAACTCCCGTTTTATCACCACCTGCGTATAGTAAGAGAGACAAAAATTGAAAGAGAAGCTGTTTTCACACCCACTATGAATGTAAGAACACCCGTAGAGCTAAAATATTCAACAGAAACCTCAGAAAAAACTGTTTTTAATGGACGGGCCTCCTTAATATACGAAAAACATTGAAGGTATCTCAGTTTGATTGAGATGAGTATTGTTGGATATTAGATGAGCAGGTAAAGGATGATGTATCTCTTCGGAGAGCTTTGTCTGTTATTTTTGTTTTTGAAAATAACGACTTTACATGTTTTGTTTTTTTTTTACATAAAGCATTACTGTATATGTAAGTTATAATAAAAATCATGTGATCTTTCTTCTAAACGACAAACAGCAGCATTAATGAGCAGTAATAATATCAAACTGGATATCAGCTGAGTCACTGCTTCTACTCTAAAAGCTCTTATCTGTTTAAAGGTGCAAACATGCATCTGGAGAGAGTCTACAGCAACATCTTCCTACTAATCCCATCACTTAATCCAGTCAAACTGAAGCAAAAGCCACCAGATATTTTTGAGAGTAATGCAGTTTGTTGCTGTGCAACTTTATTGAGTTGGCTTTTTTCGACACAGAAGCTCAGACTTACCAAACATCTCATTTCACTCTGTAGTTAGATCCTGTAGGTCATGTCAAATCTGTTAGCAAACAACTCCACTGAAGAGCTTTGAAGAAATCTGAGCAAAAACAAAAAGTGTTTCTTTCTTTATATTAGTCCAGGGGTTTGACTGAATGTTAAATTACTGTGTATAAAAGTTTTTTTTTTTTCCTGTCAACTGCTGAATTATCAGATCTTTGTATTTTTTACAACACAGCAATTCAAACAGGAGTGAAGCTCAGACACTTAGGCATTGAACTTGTTCCGTCATAATTAAAGAGTAAGGGCCATTTTGGAATCAATGCCAGTATTTCTTATTTTAAACTAATTAAGGATTGTAAGTAATTTGATCCTTATTAAAAAACAGAATGTTTATGATTTAAAAGGTAATGCAGCTGTAAATGATACATCTTTTCCTCAGTGCTTTATTAAAAAACAGCAGAACTTCACTTCCTTGACTTCCCCAGAGCATGTGATCCACGACCAAACGACTGAACGTGCACATGCAGATGCTGTTCAAATTAAAATATTCCAGTAAAGAAAAAGAATATTGTGATTTGGCTTTGAATGTAGCTCCCTGGTGGAAAGCAACATGATGTGTGTTTATAGTGAGATCATGTGGGAACGATAGATGGCAGCCTCGGCTTCACTTTCCAGCTGACGCACACAGGCATCAAGCCTGGCACTAAAATACTCCCACTGTTTTTTATTCACACCTATACATATAATATTTAAACTTAGATGAATAGCAGAAAAAATAACAACATTAATTTTTTAAAAAAGAATTTAAACTTTTAGCTCGAGAGAAAAATGATTTGTATTTAAACAAGGCTGATTAGTTGAGGCTGTTATTTACTGTAACATTACTGAGGCAACCTGCAGGCAACAGTTGGATTAATGACACAAACCTTCCTTTATAAAATACTTGGACTTAGTCCTTGACTTAAATTATTTGATCTGCTTTGAATTTCAAGTATGCAGTGAAAGTTATCATTACCTTCAACTGACAATCCTCATGCATATAAAAAAAAGTGACGAAAACAGATAAAGATAAAAGAAGGATAACAGTGAGGAAATGTTCGGAAAAGTGGGGAAATAGAGACAGTCTGAAATGACGAGACGTATTGGAGAAGACTGGGCAGAACGATGGAAAAGGAAGAGGGATGGACAAGCCAATATAATAAAATGAAACATATGACAATATTTTAAGAAAAGAAAGTATGGCAGAAAGGAAAAAAAATTCTGAGGAAACATAAACAAAGGGTGTGTAGAGGACAGAGAGTGGGGAATTAAAAGAAGAAGGAACAGAAGTAATAACGGAGCATAAATACAATCAAAGAATGAAAGTGAGGGTGAAGGGAGTGAAGTAAAAATGAGATGTTAGAAGTCAAAAACATAAAATAAAACATGACTGGGGAAATCAACAGGTAAAAAATGATTAGATGAAAGTGATACTGAGACAAAGTAAATGAGATGCTTCAAAGAGAGAAGGTGCAGAGAGGATTCTGGAGGTCAGATCCATGTGTAAAAATACACTGCATGCATAACGGGCTTGTGTGGTCTTGGTTATTACCAGTACTCTGTGTTTAGTTACTGCCTAATGATTAGTTAGCATATCTCCAGTAGCCATTGGATGAGAGATGAGGAGGAAGTATATCATGGACAGGACACCTCTCATTCACACAAATAGAAAGTATAATTGAAACTATAACATTAAATGAGACAGTAAAGATAGAAGAGCCAAAGAATGGACTTTAGCCTTGAAAGAAGATGCACAAAATATGTTTTCTGCTTCTATTTATTCTTCTTTTTACAAGTTAGAACAAAGAAAGACAAGAAAGATGATCCTGAGTGACTCTGGAGTGAAAAATGGTGTGAGAAGAGAAAAAGGAGGTGCAGGATTCATAGGAAACATTGGAGTGTAGAGCAGATGCCAGCTATACAGCAGTGCTCCACTAATCTGTGTCCGTCATGCTCCGCATATGAAACACCAAGTGATGACCGCTGTGATTCACTACTGCTGGCAACAAACCAGCCAGTGGCCACTGCGTGTGTGTGTTCGTGTGTGTGTGTGTTACTTTCCATTCAGCGCAGAGGGCTCCTTTTAACAGCAGATTTGCTCTGACGTGATTCATGATAACCTGCCTTTAGGCTGCCAGCAAGGGACACACATATGAACACTTAAAAGGCTTTGAGTTCACTAAGTGAGATTAGATTTTTTTTTCTTTACTTTGCATTTGAATTCAACAGAACTCTAAAGTCCCTTTACGGTGGACGTGGAGGGGGACATTAGGCGTCCATACAGGTGAACAAACAGAGCTGATAAGAAAATGAAGAAAGTGTCTCCTAACCTTTTAGAGAAGAACACTGTCACATGAGTAGCACGTGTGAATTGGGCTTGGTGCTGGCTCTGTGTTGTCTGCGTAGTGTTGGAAAATGTGTATACTGAGGAAGAGACACAGTGCTGTCATTTTCTATTCATGTCCACAGTGGTGGACCCCCAGCCACCCAGCAAAGTAGCCACTAATGGAGGCTTGATTGACAGGATGGGCCACACAAACCATAACCGTGACTCACTCTCCTGAAGCCTTGTGTGCTCATGTGAGTGTGTATGACCCTTTTTCTAATGGAGTCGAGGCTGCAGGTAAAGAAAAAAAACACATGAGTACATCAGTGAAGGAATGTGAGGATTTACATTTAAACTGCAGCCTGATTTACTTTAGAATACACATTTTCAGTGGTTTCATTTAATTAGTTGGTTTATTAAGATGTTTACTTTCTTTTTTCTGTCATTTGAGATTTTCCTTTGTCTCTTGTTTCTTGTGATCATTTTAATTCACGACTCTCTTTTAAATTTCTTTTAGAAAGAAAGCACATTGTTTTCAGTTAGGTTGGTGCTAAAGTCAACTGGGCTGAGACTGTGGACACACAAAAATACTTAAAAAAAACACATTTTTAAATTTGAATCACACTGTTTCACACTTACACTTTTGCAATGTTTCAATAATAACTGGGAAGTGGTTGCAAACAGACAACAGCTGTTTTATGAATATCAAGCAAATTTTCTACCCTTAATTTTGTCACAGTAGCTCTTAATTTCTTTGCAAACAAATGTGAATAAACTATGTGGTCTTCAACCCTTCAAAGCTTTCTCTCATTTCCTGACAGCCATGACTGACATTTTGGATTTTGCCCTGTGAATGTTGTTAGCAATATACTTTTCTAGGATGTTCATGTTTATGATACAATTTTTAACTATAACTACCAAAAAGGAGGGATTTTCAGCTTGTGTGATGCCTAAAAGAAATTTTTGTTCTTAAATAACTGAAGGTGGTATGAACTCAGAAATTAGAACATCAAAAGGAAACAAACTAGATTACATGTCCAAAATCGATTCTTATTTGAAAAATATTAAAACCAACTCAGATGAGTGTGCTTACTTAAAAAGGGAAATAGTAAATTTTATGGTAAATTTAAATCCTCTGTACAAATCTAAAAAAACACATCTGAAGTGAGATCTGCAAAATTATGTGGATCACATTATTAAAAGTAAAGCCTTAACAGATGGAGTTGTAGATTAAAAATGCATTGTATTCTCCTTGGAGAGATAAAAAAAATACTTTTGGAGGAATCTGAATTCTCAGTGTGACAGCATGGATACAATAGTCAATAAATATTACAAGGTTTGAATAGCATTAATTGGTTTTCATAACATCAAGGATAGCTGCTTTTTTCACAACTTCTTTACATGATCACATGTCTAATGGGGGTGATTTACAAATGGGTATTAGGACACTCTACATAAGATAAATTTTTCATATTTATTTTAATTCAAGTCATCAAAATTTGATCAAAACCCCAAGTGAATATTACTGATAGAGAAAGTCTGATCTTGCAGGTGCATAAAAATGACCTCAACACAGAATCATTCCATTTCTCAGAGTAAATGACAGTGTCACAGATGTTGCAGGGAGTTGAATCTACAAACAAAAAACAAATGTTTGCTTCTGCAATGAAAGCTTTCAGAATAACCCCTCTGAGGTCCATTAAAACACCAAACACTTTGTGTCCAAGTGACCCACTGAGCCACATAATACATGAAAATAGCAGCATCAGTAACACAACAGTGGAACAGCAGCGGACAAACAACTGTGTGATTGTTTTGCTTCTGTCTTGGCGATACACTATTTAGCAGTGTTGGGATTTTGTTAATGCAGAGGTTATTAAATGTACAAATCCTGTCCAGAATTTTAAGCCACAACAGATTTTCCACTGACATGCCCTCTAAAATGTCAACCTGCCACAAGATTATGCATGATCCTAATTGGCATTAAATGATACTGCTGCATTAATCTTAAATGAGTCCCATTAGGGAAGGAAGGCACCTCTGCATATAATAAACTGCTTCTAGTTTTTGTGTAAGCTGCAGCTCTGCAGCCTCTGGCCACATTCTAATCAGTGAGTCCACAGCAGGTGTTTCCTATCTCTAGTTAGAGTAAAAACACCTGCTGTCATGGCAGGACTGCAGGTTTAAACTTTAAGGAATGCAGAATGGTGTGTCCTCCGTGCTGATTCATAAATCACAGAATAAATCCTGCAAGTAAAGTGTTCACACAGCAATGCACTGTTACAATTCCTGAGCCAATTTGGAGAAAAATTTAAATAGAAGTCAAAAAAATAATAGGAAAATGTTTCTTTAATGATACCTGTCGGAGCCAACATTTACCAGAGGAGACGACTGATGTTGGATTCAGATGACAGCAGAGAGAGAGAATTCTGCACCTCACTCTGACAGAGATCTTCATGCTTCAGGTAAGAGTTCTCAAAATTAGGGCCGTGAGCAAAGAGATTGAAAATGGAAGCAACTGATAAGAGTTAGTAAATCTCAGCATAAAAACAACAAAAACATAATCAGATGCACTTACAGGAGCGTTTGGTAACTGTCACTCATTCAGCTTACGTGTTCAGGTTTGGACTGTTCTAACTTACTTCAAAAATAACATTTTCTTATTCTTAATCTAAAAATCAGGGAAGCGCTTGTGCCTGAAGCTATGGAGAAAATA
This sequence comes from Pachypanchax playfairii, assembly GCA_006937955.1. Taxonomy (NCBI): domain Eukaryota; kingdom Metazoa; phylum Chordata; class Actinopteri; order Cyprinodontiformes; family Aplocheilidae; genus Pachypanchax; species Pachypanchax playfairii. The sequence goes on along the minus strand of SSNP01000025.1, from coordinate 4,334,525 downwards.
CATTATTATTTATGTGTGTGTTTATTGCTGTTGACAGATTTCTATTTGATAAGGCTTCAGAACAACCTTACTACCAGGGTCGTCTGTGCCCTGGTGTGATCTGACAAAGTCCAGCCAGTGGCTACGGCTTTGAAGAGCAGCCTAATAATGCATCCTCTTGTTTGGGCCTCGCAGCTGCTGTTGTTTGTCTTGGCAGTCGTCAGAGGTTGACGACGAAAGCAGAGCCTTGAGGTTTCCAGGGTCACACTGTCATATTTTGTGCTTTCTGAATGTGAGAATTTTCAACCTAAGACTTGTACATAAGCTGTGTTCTAGGCAGAGGAGCATGACAGCCATGCAAAGGGCTTCGAATTATGCAAAAAGCATGTCAGTTGGGACCAAAAAGCTTCCTTTTCTTGGCATTTTTATGGTCTTCCAAAATCCTCTGATGTCCCTTAAAATCATTTTAAACTTGCAGCAGTCTGTTTTTACATGTTTTTCACTCAATCCTGCCTGGCTCTCAGCTTCTTCCTGCTTATGGTCACTCTGGTGTAAATGAAAGCATTGTTCCAGAAGGGGGAAGGCTGGCTTTGCGGAGAGGATTATCTGTCGGTGTTGAGCTGTGGGATTCAGTTTCTTCTGGCGTATGAGCTGGTCAGCGAGCTGAATCACTAAGCTTGTTATTATTGTTTTGGGAGAGGGAGTTCTGAGCAGGAAAAAGACTGAGGAAGGAAGGAATTGAGGAGGGAAAATAGGGAGGGAACAGTCAGGAAAAAGGTAAAATACTAAACGTACAAAGACACAAGGAGTCAAGATCAGTTTTTTTTTTTTTGTGTGTGTGATAAAGATAAGTTATTGGCAATGGGATAGAAAATCACAGCATCTGCAGAAACTGCTGTCGGACACATGTTTTCATGGGAAGCAGGAGAAATGCTGAAACCTACTTTTTCTATAAGTGAAACTGGAAATAGAAACCAGAGGAAAAGGTAGTGATTTCCTTGTATGGTCAAAAAGACACAATGTCAGTCACAAACAGTAACATGACTCTGAAAACTAAAACTTATTTTCCTGCAATATTTAATTCAGCATGTTGTGGTGCAATATACTAAATACTGCATCCTCAGTATGATAATGATTTATACATTTTAATCAAGGCTAATGCATTGGGAAAACACATTTATATCAGTGATATTAAAAGTAGATATTCCTGAACAGAAACATTTGAACAATCTGATGAAATGATGTATTCTGCGTTCATTTACCAAGTGCAGTTTAATTCACAAGAATGAGCTATTATTTATTTACAAAGTAGTCCTTCAAAACCATCAAGGATTAAGAGATAGATGCCCTTTCATCAGAGCTGTAAGGGATTAAAACCTCTCCATTTATTAGTCAGAATTTAAAACTTTTGCCATGAAGATATATGTAAGTTCATACTAAACTACAATAAAATCTTTCTAGCAGATGGAATAAACTGAAAATGAATCGTAAAATTGTCATGTTTATTTTTTTCTGCTGCCAAAACCACCATTTTTTTGTCATCATATGCAGAGGCTATTTGACAAGCTATGTTAAAGCTTTTTTATTCAGTCTATGCTTGTCATTTATAGATTGTTGTACTGAGCTGGAGAAAATTTCCTTTTCATTAAATCTTTTGTAGTCACACAGAACGGTTCACCTTCATTCTAAATACCTTCACAATTACCTGTGGGTTACATGCAGCAACCAAAGAAGAATCAATTAAACTTCCTATTTCATCAGATTCAAGCTGCTTGCTCCTGCAGAAGCAGTGGCAAAATTATTTTTTGATACGGAAGTTTGCAAAAAGGAAAAATGCAGCAGTAAAAAAAATTATTTTTTATTTTTTGCTTTTCACTAAAATCCTATCTGAAAAAGTGATGATCCACATCAGTACTAATGCTATTTGACTAAATGTCTGACTTGCATTATTTCCATCCTGATCCATACATACACCTTGAAACTATCATGAATAAGCAAGAGGCAGATCTACTTTCATTTCTGTCTCTCAGTGCTGGGAAGCAATAATGGAAATATGTTTAGCATGTTGTAATAAAGATGCATGCAAACATTTATCATTTTTTTTTAAAAGGAAAACAAAACATCTAATATATAAATGATGCAAGCTGCTATAGATTTAGCATGATTAAAGTTGGTGATGTAAAAGTTGAAGACATCATAAATTTACATCAGTAAGCTGCTGGTTCCAGGTCCGTTGGTTCACAACGTCAACACTTGCGTCACGCTGTTTCCTATCTCATCTGTTCCTGTGGCTTTGAACATGATCAAGAACTCTGCTTGGCATGAGGACTGGCACAAAACAGTTTGGCTGCTTGTTTTTTGTGCCTCGTGCTAAAACCAAATTTAACTCATGAGGATAACAGTGGATGAAAATTGCATTGAGGCAGAGGGATTTAACTAAAGCCTGCACTCCACCATGCTGCTCACTCATGCAGTTTGTTCCATCATAAGTCTGACAAATTAGTCTATTTGTGGGACTGTAGTTCCCAAAGGCTCTCATCACAACTGTTACTACATATTCTGTGTGTTGAGTTTAACAAAGGCAGAAAAACATGTTCATATACATGTTGAGTTTTGGGTAAGAAAAAGACACGTCAGTTTTCACTCTTCTGAAAGATGGTTTTTCATTGTTAAGAGGTCACCTGACTTCTTACATGATGGATCACTGTGATAACCTTTGTTTCATGTTGAGGGTGGGGGTCCAACATCAGACCATATGACTTTCTCCTCTCTGTCATGTATCTCAGAATTGAATGATTCCATTTAATTTTACCTTCAAATGTCTTTACAAAAGAAACCTATATCTACGTATATCTATATGTATAGAAGCAGCTTGTTAAACTTAAAATGGAGATTAACTCTTGGATGTGTTCTTTGCAACTATTATATGGTTGTGGCTCAGGAGGTGGAGCTCTTTGCCCAGTTATTGGAGGGTTTGCTTCGCAAATCCACTCCATTCTAGTCACTCTACCGTTGTGTTCTTGAGCAACACACTTTGCCTGTCTTGCTTATGTATTAAGCAAGTACTGGTGGTCAGAGGGGCGAATGGAGCGAAATATCAGTTTTGCTGATGTGTATAGTTCACTACCACTAGAGTATGACTGAGTGTGTGAATGAAAAATGGATTTGCTGAAAAGTGTCATTTTTTAAAATTTTTTTTTTATTTTGAATACACTCCTGTTGCTATACCTCTAGCTTATGAAGTGGATAAACCTTATGTGCTGTATGTGAGGATGAACGAAGATCCACAGTTATTGATTGTAATCTTTTGATATTTACTTTTGCACTTCACGTAGGACTTAAAGGTGGTGACGAGGATTTGGCTCTGAATGAGAAGCTCAACGGCTGTTTTTTTCTGGAACTACTACAACTTTATTTCTTCGGACATGTCAGACTCATCAATGGTAAAGGGCTGTTTATTGTTACTTTTAGCAGTACAAGTGTGATTGACAAGCTAGTAGCCAATAGATAATGAAACGGTTCATTGGCTACTTTATTTCAGGCCCCACCAGGTCTATGATTTATGAATATTATAACTTTTTCTTTTGGAAACCATAAGTGCAAGACTGCTACAAGTTGATAAAATTACTTTAAAGTAAATTTGACATCTAAATTTGCTATAAAATTCACTTTACCACCTTTAAATTGTTGAAACTTCTCTAAATTCTGACAAAGTCTGGCATCATCCTGGATTTCAGTATCTGCTGTGCTCTCAGAGCAGATGACAAGTAGTAGCCTCTTTGGTAATGCAGAATGTGATGGTGAAACAGCACTGATCAAATTAACAGAAGTTCAATATTGAATTCTAGTTGCCTTCTCTGATTATTAAAGAGCTTGTTAAGTCAAAAGTACAGAGTATGAAGTTGATCTGTACAGAACTGTCGCAGCAGGGGGTTGGTAAACTGATGTATTTAAATAGTTTTTACATTTAGTTCTTGCTATAAGACCACTTGGCGTATAATTGATTAGCTGGACTGCTGGTGGATTCTTCTTCCTACCAAGTCTTAAGTCTGTCCACATTTTGACTAAAACTACTAGAAGTACCATACTCTGCTGACACTGATGGTTTTGCTACGTACATCCTATGCACTCAGGCTGAAAACTCAACCTGGCATTTTCCTGGAGCTGAATTGGAGAGGGGGGGAGATGGAGCACTTTTGCTCTGACAGGCAGGTCCAGAACCTTATTCATGACAGTCATATCAAGGAAATCATTGGGCGAAAAATTCAGTGGAGTTAATGCTGCTTGGAACCTACTAAGGCAGCAGACACTAAACCGTGTTTTAGTATTTGGGATTTTCTTGATATAGTACAATGTGGTGATTTTATTTCAGGCAAAGTTGTACATTTAACAAAGCCTTTGCCAACCCCACTGTTTAATGTGATATTTGCTTTGTACCATGATGAATGAAACTATAATCACACTGATAAGTCTTACTGGGAATAATTTCAGTTGTCTGACTTATTGACTCATCAGTCATACCACAAAAGAAGGAAGATTCTGTGGGGTATAATTTAGGCACAGTATAGCCTAATCCACTATAATAACATTGGTAAACTGTTTGTAATACAATCATGGGAGAAACGGTAAAATAGGACTCCTGCTAACCTTTTGTTTGAAGCAAGGAACTGGTTGAACCGTTGCCAGTAATGTTTAAATGCTAAAACATTCAGATACTGACAAATTCATTGTGACTAAGAGGTTCAGCCAGATCAGAATCATTGTTATCCTATTGTCAGTTTATCATTTTATAGTCTTTTAGCTCAACAGACTGTATTTGGAGTTGGAATGAACTTTCCCTAGAAGTTGTGATCATTCTTGTGAAGTACCTTAAAATCTTTTGTAATCTATGTTTTAGATTATCATATAAAGCTTCACATCTAAGGGCTAAAGTTTGACCTGCCACTGACACACACAGGAAATATTAGGAATGAAGCCTTTTTGGAACTGTGAATTCTGGTGACCACTAATCACTAGCAGGGAAATTTGAACAACTGGTAGTTTTTTAAATTTATCACATCCAAACCATTGTAAAATGAAAGACCACCAAGTTGTAAAAAATAATAACCTACCATTTGTGAAGGAACGTTAACAATGCTCCCCCATTTAGATTTTCAGAGTTCTCTTGTTGCTCACATCTTCCCCTAATTGCTCCTACTTTAATTCCCTGTTGATGGCAGGTGTACATGTTGGGTTATGTCCTCACCTCAACCTGCTCCATCGTTCTTTTTATTTTGCACAGCCCACCTTTTCGTTTCTTCGCTACCTTCATCCTTGTTTTTTTTTTTACCCTCTTGTCCTCTTCCCCTACGTCCTCCCCCTTCAGCCCATGGTCTCCCTGGTATTAATCAAAACATCTCCATCCTGCCACAGGGGAAATCTCTATCACAGCTCTTCACTTCATCTTGAATTAATGCAGGATGTCATGGAAGGATGAGAAATTCTGGGTTGCCAAGAATAGAGGTGCAAGTCACTGAATAAAGAAAAGCAGAGTCAAAGTTGCACATTAAGTATTTACAGTGTATCCAAATATATAATGATTAATATAAAAAACAATATTCTTTTCAATTCTGTTTAAATTGCATGGTCACACTTTGTGCACTTCAAGTCTTTTCCCATTGTTTCTACTGTATTTTTATCTTTTCTTGTGTATTCTGTTATTTTGTACTTGTTTTATGTTTATTTATGCTGCAGGTTCTAACAAAATGGTTCTAAGGAGGCTGGAACAGGGTTGTTCTGCAAACTAGCACAGCTGCTTTGATGGGAAAAAAGATTTAAATAAAAAAAAATGATGTGACCTCTGCACAGGTGCAATCTTAAAGTTTTATCCTGTTTATTTATTTATTTTCTGGGGTAAATCAACTTCAGTGTAGTGTCCTGTTCATGCATGATCACTGTCAGTCTGGAACCCTCTAAAAGACATAACTAAAAAGATTTCTCCAAAGGTTGGATGATTCCAATTACATTCAGAATTCATCTGGGGTTAGAGGATGATGGCCTCCGTGCCATGGGCTCAAGCAAACAAAAGGCGGGAGATGGTAAACTGCAGATTATTAGGATTCTGTTGATGTTGCAGCTTGTGCTGTATTGCTGCAGGCGTTAGCTTGAAGGCTTTGCTGCAGAGTCTGTCTGCAGCCCCAGCTGGCTGAAGCTAAGCTTGACCCACATCATCATAAACAGAAGATGAATAATGAATGCTCAGACAGACAACTAGCCATCCTCAGAGACAGCCAGCCAACCTTTGCACCTGTCAAGAGCCCTGTCAGCCAGTCAGGCCACCATGCAGCTGGCCACCTTAACAGCACCTAAGGCTGTTGATCAGAAATAGTCTGTCCACTGTGCTGCTGTTGCAAGACTAAAATTAATCTCACAATGACAGAACCTTTCACAGAATGAACCAACTCTGCAGCCCCACACACACTTACTGTGGCCCTGTATTTCATTCCTGATTCATCTGTCTCTTGATGCTTTTCTTTCTTGCCACTTATTTGCATTGTCCCCCATGACCCACCACCACCAATAACTTCAAGCCGTGCACCCAGTCAGAGCTTCCGTTCTCTCTCCTCCTTTTCATCTGCCTCATGTAAAAAGGGCAGGCCTGTCAGAATAGTTTAGCCACATTGCGTTGTTTTCTCCGAGGCACATCCAGGGTGAACTGACCCCAACTGTGTATTTACTGTCAGGAAAAAGGAGGCGGCAATTCATTGAAGAATGATCTAAAAGAGTTTTGGTCAATTATTTTCATCTTTCATCTTTTATTTTCATGCCTCAAATCACAACAATAAATTGATACTTTTTATTTTATAAAACACACCAGAAAATGTACAGTATATCGACAAAATAAAGGTAAGATGGTGCTGTTCCACCATTGAACCTGTATTTTATTCCTCTGATGGAGTTTTCCATGAAACGTGTGTTGAGATATTCCATTTTCAAGCCTTCATTGTTTTCAGTCTTCTTACCCTTTATCTTTAAATCCACTGGATTTAAACAGCTAAATGGCAATTAACAAAAATGCACTACTTTTCTAAGACACCATGAGAAATCACAAGTACTCTATTTAGTTTTAATATAGAGAAATTATTCTAATTGCATCAGGGGTTACATTAAACTAATTTTTGTTTAGTTTTGGAAGTGTGGTAAAACACTGATACTATAATTCCCATGAACAACAGATGTTTGCAATGTCAAGCTTATATTTGATTGGGGAAGTGGCCAGATGTTATAAGAACTAGTAAAGATTTAACATTTAATGTACATAAAGAAAATTGCCAATAATTCATGGGCTTAGGTGTTGTGTATAAACACTACCACCATCCTCTTATTATACAGTGTCAGTGTTATGATGCTGATTACTTAACTGGATTAGTTAATTTTATTGCAAAAAAAAAGAAACATGCATTACATTTGGTCTGATTATCTGTCAACTCACTCAATCTTGATTTATTTATTTATTTTCCCTGAGAACACAGTATCTGATTGCTTTTTGCCTTTGTGTCATGACTGGAGACAATGTTGTTATAGTGATGAAAAGTAATATACACAGTGCAATAAAGACTGCAGCACAATTCTCTGTCCAATATGCAATTGATTCTGTGCACCGGGGCGTGCCAGGGTGCTAACCCAAGCTCAAGTCAAGCACGTCCTGGTTAAATTGCACAAGAGGCTGAGCTGCCTTTTGGGCAAATTAAGCCCCTCTGTCGCACTACTGCTGACTGCCCCAATCCTTCGATGCCTTGTTCACACTGTATCGCTTTGTATTTTTCTCACACTCTTTCTCCCTCTCTTCCTCCACTTTTTTTAACCCCCCAATGCTTTCCACCGCCTTCTCCCTGCTTGTACAGTATGTACTTGCACAACTGAGAAGAGCCAAGCTGAGCTAGCCAGGCCGGTCTGCTCGCCGTGATAGTAAAGGCTTTAATAAAAACACCATTTGGGGGATGAGAATTGAATTTCATACTTGGACGAGCCGACACTACATGTGTTTCTTTTAAATGAAGAAAGGAGAGAGTTGGAGAGAGAGAGAGAGAGAACAGTGCAAAGCTACTTGGCCTAAAGGAGATAGGTTGAGGCTTTTCCCGTTTCTCCTCACAGTCTTGCTTCCTAAAGCTGAGTCGTGCGTCTGCTGTTCCATAGGGGAGCCAGAGGGAACATCTGGCTTGTCAATCAGTGTGATTCCACACATTTTCAAGATAAGCCTGAGTGTTCAATGTCTTCAGATCATGGCTGTCAAGCTCGTGTCTCTCGCCACCCGAGACACAAGAATAGTTTCAGTTTAATTTGAGCCATGTCAGCTTGTAAACATATTGAACTCCTTCACTACACTACACACTCTCCTGACCATAGTTATCGACATGAGCTGGGAATATTTGTGTGTTTATGACTTTTGGACAACTGTTGCCTGGAAGTGGCACAAAGTATAAAGATATCAGTGACACAACTGAAAATCCTCTGACATTTGACATTAAAAGACTCTTAGTTGCTCGTAATTTGTGTTTAGTTTAGTCCAGAATTTTTTAGGGGGATGTTTGATTTTTGGGGAGTTTGTATATGCGAGTTCTGTTTTCGCATTGACACTTAACAGTATTTTACTTGATGCTGATTCTGTTCCTTTTTACCTCCACTTTCGTATTCTTGTCTTTTTTTGCACCTATAGGTATACAAAGTTTTTAGCAGACAAGCTCCTTTTAGATTTGCAATGCCATAGTCTGTTTGCAAACACACATTTATGCATGTTTAGCAGTTTATCTTTTGGTACAAAGCTCTTTTTTTTTTTTTTTTTTTTTTATGTGCAACTAAAAAACTGGAAGAAAATCAAGACAAGATGCCAACAAGAAAGTGGCTAACCACCCACAACAAGTTGTTCATTTTATTTGTTAAATTATGGCACAACATTGATTCATTTATTTATTTATTAATAAGTGGAGGTGGAAGTTAAATACTAGACAAAAAAATTAATTCTCCTAAAAATGTTCATGTGCAATTACTACAATGAATAGTAATTTACAAAAATGGCCCATATCAAAATAAGAAGTCCAGACCTTTAGAAACACCTCTCCTCAAATATCATAAGTACCAAGCAAATGGTGTTCAAAATTCTGAACACTATAACAACTGTGGATCCACAGAATATCCTGATAACAATTACTGGTGATGATTTCCAGAGTGGCAAAGCAGTGGTTCAAAGTTTGTGACAAAATGTCGACAGAAATCTATCGAGCTACAAGGTTCTTGATCATGTTCTTAATTCTAGTTGTAGTCCCAGCTTGCAATGCTTTGTCTTATGTTGGGGACAAGTGCAGTCTAATTTTTGATGTGTATTCATTTCTACAGTTGTTTTTTGTAATTTGGAAGTAAATTTTTACAGTGCTTTATAATTTTATTTTGGTGTCATCACAGAAGGGATTTACAGCCTAGTTCATAATTGGAGAAGGGGAAAGGTGGTTGTTTCAATAAACAAAAAACAAAAATTGATTTGTCTTTTTGTCATTTCCATTTTGAGTTCTGCAACAAAAATCCATTTCCCAGACATGTTCTCTAGAATAACTGTCAAAATGTTTCTTCAACCCCTTTGATGCTGCCACTGACTACTGTTGCAATTCTGCAGATGGGGTAAAACAACTGAGCTCTGAGCTTGTACTGTTACAAACGCAATGTCAGCAAAAACAGTCAAACCAAATGAAATCTGACTTTTTTTTTTAACCTATAAAGTAGTTAAAGCAAAAGTAAACATAATTCATACCTCCGGGCTGTATGAACCCTGTGTTGATGATTGACATGAATGGGGAGTACCATGTGTATCTGTACATGCAACACACGAGTCGAGAAATACAAGTTGAGTCTGCTGGTAACTTCTAAATGTGTCTTGTATATCAAAGCAGATACGAGTGAAGCAAAATGGTGTTTAATTAAGAAGGCTTCTGGACCTGTGTTGCTTACTTGTCGTGGTGCATTTCAACACAGAAAATCTGACATTTTTTGTACATGTGAGGTATTTTGAACCCTGTAAGCCTCTGAAGAAATGGCCTAAAGTTGTGATTAAATGTCTGTAAACTGTGGGACACCTGCTAGACTTATTGAATCATTGTCCTGGTTTGTTTGTATTTGATCATGAGCCAAAATTGTGAACGATGCATATAAAACAAGATTTTTTGTAAATTAAGATAAACATATTCATTGTGGATATTGATTAAATTTGAATGTTTCTCAACATTGGCCAGAAACATTGGTATAATAAAACAACACCCAATCAACATCATGAAGACTCACTCATGTTTTGTTCAAAGGAGCCTGATAATAGTCTTAGGACAGGCAGGTTTTAAACTGATAACTAAGTGCTGTAACTTCTTCATATGTCATCTTGTTCAACCTTGCATGTGGTCTTTAGTTGTAATCGGGAGAAAAATAGAAGATTTAAAGGGACAAACCTTTTGAGTTTTTTTTTTTTTTTTAGAGAAGTTTATATACCAACTAAAGATTCAAATAATAAAAGTTGCCTCCAAGTCTGAAATTAGACTAAAGTTGCTGTTCTCTGCAGTCCCATCAGCCCTTGTAAGACTTACTGTAACTCATACAGGGGCACATAACAAATGACAGCTACAGAGCAGAGAGGAAGGAAAAGAATCAGCCTGTATGAGTCCTGGATATCCGGCCTTAATAGAAAATAGTTTTGATGTCTCCCATCACATTTGAGATGTGGTGCGGAACGACAGTGTTTAAAGTTGCATGGCATCTCTCACAAGAAGGAAGTCTTGGAAAATACACACGCACACACACACTAAACATTTTTAATCTTTCTGAGAACATTCATTGATACTCACTTGCTACTCAACCATTATAGTTTAAAAAGGTTGCCTAAGCCTATTACTAATTTTGTGCTTAATGATGGATAATCATGGTTGCTGTGGTCAAGGAACAGGGTGTCTGATTGCTAACTGGAGACTTTCTGGTTTGATCCCATCTTCCCTGACCACACATCGCTCTCAGGACTCTTATGAAAGTGTAATTATTTCAATGGGAAACTCCACTTAAAGATTTTCAGACATTTGAGCATCCTGTAGAACACTTGATATAATATCACAGCAGGAAAAAAATAATTAATTTCAGTTGAATCACTTATGACTTTTTACTTTTTGTTAACTTCTGTTCTTTAAAAAGTTGAGGATGAGCAGACAAAGTAATGTTAAATGTAGATGAGAGTAAATTATAAAAAGCAAAATGAAAGGAAAAAAAACTGGTGACAAATTGTAAATGCTTTCTAGCAGCTCAGACTGACAGGCCAATCATCTTGCTTGCACATCTCGAGGCAATGCCTGGCTGACTGTTATTAATTGAAATGTGATTGGAGGATAGGGGCGGAGGAGGCTCACATCTAATCCACATCAGTGCAATTAATGAAGCACTCACTCCTCTCCTCTCTCCTCTCATCACCGCTGATATTTCCAATGGTGAATTAGAAAAGGATAGAAAAATAATTGAAAAGGGATAATTCCAATAGGGGAGCTGGGGGCAAATGGTGGAATTGGGAAACAGGGATTAATTTCTGCAACAATTCATGGGGTTGCCCTTGAGTGATTTTTTTTCTCTTTAAATTCCCTGAGAGATTTTTTTTTCCAGTGGTTAAAATTCCACAGCTGCCAATCATTCATTACCTTTTGACAGAAAGGCAGAAAGAGACAAACAGCAGGAAGAAGTGCAGAATGATTTGACTTTATATATAAAATTGAAACGAGTGGATGTTTTTAACAGTTTATCGTTCTCATCCAAGTCATACTTTTTGTAGCTGAATATTATTCTTATAACCCTTTGTTTTTAAATGAGGAATAAAAAGGTAATAAACTGCCACATGGAGTTTGTTGACATGTATTCTGTCATTTCTGTATCTAAAAGAGACTCTAAGAGTCACGTAGTTGGCCCAGGGATGTCTCTTTTTCCTTTGCTATTATGTGACAGAACTCAAGGTGTGGGGAGATGTATGTAAAAACAGACACTAAAAAGCAAAACATGGTGATAATCCCATCTACACAAATTCACTGGTGAAAACGATGCGGCCTCATCCTGAAGACAAGAAAAAGTGCGTGTTTTATTTTTTTTTCAATTAAATTCCCTAAAGATACCCATTTTACAATTCAGTTCAATTCAAAATACTTTATTAATCCCTGAAGGTAAATTACGCTGTTGATCTCCTGCATCCAGGATTCTCCTGGTTCTCCTACACTGTGTAATCTATGTGATCTCTTATATTCTCTGATAATGATGTATGTGTATATAAAACAGTATATTTTGATGAGGCTGAGACAATTGGCCAAAAATAGTCTGAAAAAGGGTTTTAATTTGTGCCAAGGTTCAGTCTACATGACTCTGGATTAGTTTTCATCTCATGCTCATTTCTAGCTGATTGGATTAAGAGTCAAAAGTATCCATTTGAAGTTATAGTAACTTTATTGTTAGGAAAATGACAATTGGCAGTACCAAAACGCATCTAGTCACATGTTATAATTCCCTTCATGCTCTTTAGAGGCTCCACAAATCAACAGTTTCAGTTTTTTTTTTGTTTTCCTTTTTTTGATTCTGGGCTCTAACTTGAATCTTCAATAGTTTCAAACAATATAAAAATATTAAGTACTATACTGAGTGACTTAAGACCTTTTTTCGCCATTGTCTTCTGGAACATTCTTTTGCATGTTTAAATCTCAGATTTCTGCACCAAAACATTTTGTACACTCAGAATAAGTTGGACAGTCTTTAAATCTTTTTATTTAAACACATCTCAAACAGATTGAGATTGTTTACAAAACCATAACATCATTCATAAATATGTGTTTTTCAAAAACGAAATGGATTTCAGTCATTATGTTTTTGATGTAGACCTGCTTAAAATTTCACTAGACCATCATAATGAGAAAAGTTAAGTCCGGCTTTATTATTGTTGAAACTACCATCAGTAATTTGACTCGCTCTTTGGTTGAATCAGTTTTACATTCTGAGCTACGTAGATGGAAGTGGTGATGTTTCTGCAGCAGTAAATTGACCCTGAACATGAATGGACTGTGAGGTTTCTGCAAACTGAGCAGGACTCGAACCTGCGGTTTATAGTGATTAAGGGATCAGTTTCATGTCTCATCCTTTATGTAGTTTTCTATAAATTCATGGTCGGTTTTGTGGACAGAATAAATTAAAAACTGCAGTGAATGAATAACTTCCACTGTCATAAACACTTAAATCACAGTATATTCAGCCTCATTTTCTAGATTGACTGACTGAAGTAAAATATCAGACACACCTTCAGCACTTTACACAAATGAGCTTTGGAGCCGTTGAGCCGTTTTCTTTCTGAGGTACATAATCTACCAACACTTCTTAAAATAATTTTCTCTTCAGAGCAGAAATTTAAGAAGTGATAGACTAACTTCACCCTAAGTGGCAGATATGCAAAGCTTTTTTGGGAAATAATTTTTTGTACTATTACACGTTCTCCACATCAAGGCTAGAAGCTCTTGTTCTGTGCCTACACACATTTAAACACAATTTTAAATGCCATCTCAATAAAATGATGCTTTTGTTGAGTAAGAGCATTATAAAAGTACATTATTGTGAACTCCTGAAGGTTGAGAAGTTAAAGCTCTGAAAGAGGCAAAAAAGTAGATAGAGAAGCTGTTCAAAATTTGAGCTGTTATACTTTGAGTTTAACCTTGACACTTTTTAGGTTTTCAATCCCAGAGAAAGATGTTTGGCCTTCAAACAAATTCTTATTAATGCTTGACAAGGTTACGAAGTTTCGCAGATTTTTTTTTTATAAACATAACTTTTTAACTATTATTCAAGTTTATACTGTTTGTATTTATATACAAAAAGAAATTTAGCAACTTGCATCAATTAAAATTTATACCATTAGCATTGTACACAATGCTAGCAATGGATTAAATGAGTATTTTGTGCATCAAAACAAGGTTTCTGTTTCTTCTCATTTTCATCTCTATTTGTGCCTCAAACATCCAATTATATGAGAGAAATTGAGGACATTTTTGAACCAAGAGTAAAAAGAAATTTATTATGTTTATTATCCAACTTTTTATGGCTGAAGAGTCATAAAAGGAGTTTGTCATACGATGGGAGACTTATTGAAATGTGTGATGTGTACTCTAGAAAATTGGAGAAAGTTTCAATTCCTATAAATTTAGTCTTGTTTGAGATTTTTCAAAATTTAGATCCACTCATGCTCTGGTGTCACAATTTTCATGAAATTTAACAACCACATGTCCTCCCATTGAGAAGTTGGAAGAGGTTTTTTTTTCCGTTTGAGATAGTTTTCCTTTCTGAGGAAAATCAATAGCTTTTTACAGCAGGACATTTAATAGTTCAAAAAAATTGCCACTAACATAAAGAAAAACACAACTGGTGATTTGTAAGATTGAGCTTGCTGTCAAATCTAAAAATCTTGAAGAGTGCCAGCTGCACAACTGCTCAAGGAAAATCTGTCAAATGAACATTCCAGCGTCTGCCTGTAGAGGCAGACCTTACGCTGTATATGACTAAACACAGGAACATGGCACATGAGGTAGAAGCTGATATAATTTTTATTTTAAACATCTATGAGTGAGTAAGTGGGACTTACAGCCCCACATCTGCTTCCATATGCAACATGGTAGCACCTGTGAACATGATGAATTTACTTCTGTGAAATGGAAGTAGATGGAGATGTTTTATCCATGAAAACAAGGCTGCAGAATGCAGTGCCAGGTGTATGTGTTTGGAATAGTCTCAATGAATAAATAAAAAAGTGACACATTGTCTATAACACACAGTTTACAAATATGTTTTTTTTTTGTTCCTCTAGCTTTTTGCCTTATTTCTGACAGTTAACCATGCTGTGGAAGGTGGTTTGAGTAGAGGGTAAATATTTTGCCGAGGACTTTATTAATATTAATTCCTCTTTTTTTCCATTTCAAAGCTGTCTTGTTTTTATTTTCATATAAATAGATTCAGATGGGTGGTATAAATATAATGGTGCCTAAAGGATTATTATTACCAACTGAATGTAAATCTTTGACAGTCGATCCTGTTTTTTTTGCTCCTCCATTCAGCACATTTTTTGTCATTGAACTTCTGTTAATAATAATAATGATATTAATAACACATTTATAAATGGTAAATGGCATACACTAGTTTAGTGCCGTTACAGCATCACTTCGCATTTAGATAACTCTCACCTCACCCAAATCCCAAATTATTGCTCTTTAGATTATATATTTTTCCGTCTGACAAATATAAATGTGTACATTCATTTCATTTACCTAAAATGTAGATTAAAAACCATTAAAATACATAATTATTCACATGACCAAAATATCATTTTTTTTTCTCCTTTGTCTCTCTTTTTGCTTTTTTCCATTCCCCTCTAACCCTAAACCCCCTCCCTTTTTTGTTGATGTCTCGTACCTGCATCTCTTATAGTTTACCCCCCCCCCCCCCATATCTCATCTTTAATATCACTCTCTCCTCATGGCTTCCTACTTTTCTTTCTATTCCTTTTCTCATCATTCATCTTTCCGTTTTGCTGTGTTTGCTGCTTTCTCTCTTGTATTTTTTTCATCAGATTTTCACACATCCTCCTCATCTTCTTTTCCTCTCTATCTCCTATTTTTCCTTTCCCTTTTTTATATTTTTCCCCCTTCCCCCATCTCTCCATTCCTGGATCTGACCAGTCATTTGTGCCTCCTTGGTGAGTGCTATTACAGCATCACTTTGCATTTAGATAACTATCGCTTCACCACCCCAAATTGGTCCAGAGCAGGAGGAGGAGGAGGATAAAGAGACAAGTGGAGGGAGAGGAAGGCATGGGGGAGCATCATTATCAAACTATCAAACTTCAAGCTGAATCCTTCCAGGTAAAATAATTGCACATGTTGCAAGCCATGTGGATACTGTCATATGGGGGAATTTAATGTGAAATAAAGCCAAGCAATTTAACCAGCAGCAAGTCCCCTCCTTTGTGTAACTGAACACTTTTCTTTGTACATTCCTTCCTATCCAAAGTAATAGAGTTGGATTATAATATTCATAACAGAATGGTTGCATTTCTTATCACAAATTGTCTCCTTACAAAAATAGTCCAAGAATAAAGGTAGTTGGTCTACAAGTAAAGGAATGTGTGGGTATAATTTTTACTGATACTAACATGCTGGATAAGCCCCTAAATAACAATCAACTTGCCATTTAATGTTTTTTTTTTATCACCTTGGTGATGTGACATGCAACCATGGAAATGCATCCATAATGCCTACAGTTTCCGTTCATCCGTCCGTCCACTTGTTCAGGGTCGCAGGGAGCTGGTTCCGATCTCCAGCAGTCTTTAGGTGAGAGGCGGGGGTCGCCTTGGACAGGTCGCCAGTCTATCACAGGGCTACACGTAGACAAACGACCATTCACATACACACTCACACCTAGGGACAATTTAGAGTTGCCAATTAACCTTGTGCATGTTTTTGGACTGTGGGAGGAAGCCAGAGTCCCCGGAGAAAACCCATGCATGCACGGGAGAACATGCAAACTCCATGCAGAAAGGTCCCAGCGTAGTTTTAAGGACCTTCTTGCTGCAAGGCGACAGTGCAACCATTAGCTCCATGTTTTTTGATGGTGAAAATTAAACTCTTAAAGCAGTTAGCTTGAGTCACCTGTGAGAACTTCTTCATGATTTTCATAAATTAATCCACTCACTTTTTACTGCAGGTAGCTCAGACTACATCATACAAACCCATTCACTGCACATGTTGTCAGGCAGCCTTTCGAAATCTGCATTTGTAGATGAGTTTCCTCAGGTGTAAATTACTGCTTTGATTCTCATGTCAAAGCAGGATTACAGTTTTATTTATTTTATTTTATTCCAGTGTTTTTCATTGTGCCCACTTCATACAATTCCACATTTACTTAAGTATATTTGAAATTTGTTTTTTTTCTCACTGCAAGCCCCACACCTAACAAACATCACAAGATGCATCACTGACAGCAGTAAAAGAACAGATTTGTCATTGTAATGAGGAAATCTAGTAGAGAGATATTAAGATTTAATTACAAACAATTTTCTAGTTCACTGAAGGTAAATAACAGTAGTGAGTCTTTTGCGGAGTCTGTTTAAGTGATATGCATTCCTAAATGCAAACTTCATCAAAAAGCCTGAATTAGTATTCACACAGAAAAACACTTCAGCCAGTGGAAGTTGATTTACAGTGTAAGTGAAAGCAAATGCAACAGTAGCTGCAAGCTCTGATCTAAAAGCTTTATTTAAAGATTCTTTTAATTTGTTTTTATAAATAAAGTTGTTTTACCATCAAATATGGCCCATCTGCATATGTATTTATGCAGCTGCACATAAGCTGGTAATAGTTGGTTAATTCGACTTTATTTGATAGACTGCAGTTTGCACAGCTGTCTGCATCTGTTTGCACTTTTATACAGTACACCTAGATGTACTACTGCCCCTGTATGCTTTAAATTGCCCCTTTGGGACATGTTCTAATTGAACTGTCAACTGTAAACAGTCAAATAAGCGATTATTATTATCTGAAGCAGTTTTAAAAAATGGTTAAAAGTAGTTAAGAAACACACAAGGTGTTTTAATAATGTCCTCAAGCAGACTAAGCAATTACATTTTAATTCCAATAATTAACTGTTACACTAATAACAACCCCATTACCCATTTTGGAATGTGTACTAGTTCAATATTGAGATGTTCAGATTTTTTATAGCGACAAAGAGTTTTAGCTGAACAAAAAAAAAAAAAAAAAATCTGAAAACAATTCCAACAGGTTTTGAAGGTCACTCTTGAAAGCATTGATGTTAGAGTGCACCTAAAATCACAGGAAAGGTCTGTACAAATGGTATTTACTTTTTTCTATGGAAGGTTCCTAACTGAGAGAGATGATCAGGAAGCTAATAATAAGCCTTGATAAGAGCTGTTCCAATTTGCTAGCACTCTCCTCATTTTTGTTGCAGGTCATACTGAACAATCCTTTATGGAAATAACTAAAAAAAAAATCAGTGTCATATGAGGTGTTGCATCTGTTGAATCAATATTTGTGCAATCTGAGCTGGGAGTCATGTAAGTAAATATAAGGTCAAGATTGTGCATGTGTGTATGTATGCGTGTGTGTGCATGCGTAGGCAAACAGTGTGATATGTTTGGAGTTTGTGGCGTTCATTTAGGGTGGGTTGATTTGTCTATGCCCTTAGAAGATGTATATAGTTTTGTCCCTGTTGCAGCTGAAGATTCTACAAAACAATTTGAGATTACTTGATTCTCAATTTGTTTAATGTGTTTGAACATCTGTAATTTCACATCTGCAGATCAACATCCCCACTGGTTATAGTGTGGTTGGATTCATTCTTTAACTGTCTTTTGCTAGATGCTTACAATTCCCTCATACCGTATTTCCATAACCTAATGTAGCTCTCAATTGAGGTCAACTAAAAAAATTAGAGAACAAAATGATTTATACTTCTTTAAATTCAGTTAAATCAAACCTGTAGATTGCATTTGACATGAATAGAGAATGCCAAAGGGGAAAAAAGGAAAAACACTCAAAGTTAATTTCTTTTGTCTGATTAAAATATATTGCATACACCTTTCATCTCAGCCTGCATACTCACATCTAGATGTCCATGAAGTTTGGTCCTTTTCAAATTAAATGTTTTACAGTCGATCAAAATGGAAGTTGACAGTAACTATAGACCTCTGTTTTTAATTTACAGACCAGAGAAAAGCCTTTTGTGAGAGAAACCTTACCTCTGTTTTCAAGGTTTATGTGATTCAGTTTCCTTTCAATTCCTCCACTGAAAGCTGTCAGTCATTTATTTCAGAATTTGTCATCTAAAAAGGTTCATTGAAAGGACAACTGTGCATCTGTTATTGTAAAACCAGAAGTAGCCCTATTGAAGAAGGCTGGAATCTTGTAGACAAGGATCTATATTAATATGTTTAGACCTTTGTCTAATCTCTTTTTAGGCTTCTTCTGTGGTTTTATAATAATGTTATGTCTCAGTAGAATTGTTTGTATTCTGATATACTTAGATTAATGATCATCTGGGTGAAAAAAAAAGATGTAAAAAACACATTGATATAACTAAACACAAAAAAGCAAAACAAAGCAGGTGTGGGAGTTTGTAAAAAAAGACATATTTTCATTGGTACAAACATTTAATTAAAAACAAAAGTTAAAGAGACAGAGTTTGTATATTTGCTGAATTTCAAAACAGTGTGCAATTATTATTTCATCCACATAAAATAAATTCACAAATGACTGAAAACATGGCTGGAAACTCAAACATGGGAAAATATATGTAATTATAAAGTGATAAGATTTTTTTTTTCTCTGTAAATGTATGTTGCTGATTACAAACATCAAACTCCTTTTATATGATTATTTGTAACTATAGGAACAGAAGTCTGTCTCCTAGTTCATTCTTTTGGTTCATATTTATTAGTGTTTCTCACTTGCACACACACAAAGTTTCAAAGGTTAAAACCTCCGTAACATCAGCTGCCTCCCTGCTGCTCATCACTGGCCTGGCTGTAATTACAGACGCCTCCAGAAAAGACAAAAGGAGGAAGTGCGAAAGAAGCGTGGCCTTTTAGCCCTGTGTGTGTGTGTGTGTGTGTGTGTGTGTGTGTGTGTGTGTGTGTGTGTGTGTGTGTGTGTGTTACACCTGTGCTGTGAGCGAGGGTGTGCATCATGTGTGAGATAGAGATCAAGCAGGGACAAAACGAGCAAAGAAGCCTGGTCATCTTTTTAGCTAGCAGTTATACCACCCACTTTTTTTATTTTCTTTTTCCTCTGCCTCTGATTGTGAGCCCTCTCTTGTACTCTTTATCAAACTTTTTCCTTTCAGCTCATATCGCTCTCTGCATCTACTCCTTTACTTTTTGTCTGTAATTGCTCCTGCATATGCCCTCAGAGATCAGTCTAACATCACAAAAATCTGATTTTTTTTCTTTTTTTTTGCCATTGATCAAAGATAAAGAAAAGAGATACGTGAAACAAACAAACTCAGATGGCGCAAAGGCAGAAAAGAAAAAAAAATCCCTGATCTCATCACACAAAGACAGGCCTTGACTCTCAAATATAAAAAATTAAGGAAGCTCTAAATGCACTCACCATCACTAAAACATCATCTGTAAGAAAAAAAAAAAGTTTGATTTTACTGGCTAATTAGCTTCTTTTTTCAGGCAGCTCTCTGTGGAGATTTTAATTATGATTTGGCATCAGTTAGCGATTGAAAAATGGAATGGACGTTGTTGATCAAGGCTCTGTTGGAAGGTGGCTTAGATGGAGGAAGATAGAAGCCAAGCACAAAATGAAGGAGAGAGATTGTGCAGCAAGTCGAAAATGTTTTCATTCACACCATGCTCAGCTGCTTGCTGACAAGCTACAAACACTAAGACCATGTTAAAAACAGGGCTATTGCACAGTTTTTGAATTTGCACTTAAAGTCAGACATCAACATGTTTTCTTATAAAAATGTCTGTTGTGTTTTATTTTGTGAACTGGTGGAGCATTTTCATATTTTTGCATGATTTCCTTCTGTTTGTCATTTTTTTCTTGACACCAGACTGCGTTATGATCTGGATTAACCTGAAATACCCTGCTAAGGTATACATTGAACAGATGAAGATATAATTAAACAACACATTTTATGTGAAGATGAGGTATATGTATACAACTACCAAGACAATGGTGGTGTGCAATGTCAGATAAATAAAAACACAGACCTCTTTTTGGTAGGAAAAACACCTGATGGGCACATTCTGCATGAATAAAGTATTGGATTTTTGTTTGCGCTGAAATGGTTTTTGAGAAACTCTAAGGCTGAAGTCAATGGAAGATTGTTAATCTGTGTAACATATGAAGAGATTTAGCCTAATTTCTCATTAATCGTTCAAATATAGCACACATTTTAATTGTGTATTCAAGGAAATAAAATCCAGATTTGGGACATTTTTCCAATTTTTGAAAACATTTACTGAATAGAAACAAGACATTGTCCCTTTATTTATGGAATTTTCTTTATATATGTATGTTTACACCAGAAACAACTTCTAGTTCATTTTATTCTGTTACTTTTTTCACCTTTTTCAAATGTTTTCTGTAATACATATTATCAGCTATACTAATCCAAAACATGAGGTTCAAATATATTGATTTTGTTGACTAAAATAATAGTGGGTTAAATTCTGTGACTCAAGTAAATGTAACTATATCAAAAACACAGAGAAATTTTGGATGTAATGCTAATTTCAAAACATAAAGATCTTCAATGAGAGATGAACCCTGAAGAAATCCTTGGGAGTTGGCAGAAAGATGTTCTCACAAGCGCATGCATGCAGTAATTTGAGCAGCAGCCTATCATCTGTGTGACCACATCCTTTTCCTCAGTGTGGGGAGAAAGAACCTAACACCACTCTGTCCTGTATGAAAACTCCCCAGTCATCACTAATATGAGCAAGAATGTCAACATTTAATATTCACAAGGGGACTTGCAAAGGTCAAAGCTTGGGCCAAGGATGAATAAATGCTGCACGAATTCTTGCAGATGAACAGAAGTGATCAAGTCTGAGGACACACCTAAACATGTATATTTATGGTCTGGGGTCCCCCAGGAAAAAAAAAACAAAATAAAAAAACTCACATTTGGAACTCTGGGAAAATGTGCTGTGAAAAATCACATAAATAATTATATATTTTTTTCAACTTTCAAAAGATATCAGTGATGCAGGTGTAGATGCAGGTAGTGAATCTATCACAATGTATCCCCTTAATATATACACATACATGCAAGACAATCTCCCTGGCACATTCACAGCACACCTCAAATCATAGGCCACTGGCCATGCAGACAAAACTTTCCATGCAGTTTCCATGCAGTTCTCGTGTCTTCATGGGTTTCCTTCCACAGTACAAACACGTCAGGTTAAAAGGTGATTGTACTTTGTTCATATGTTTCTGTGCAGTAAAGGTTGCTTATAGTAGTTTAGACCCCACTTATTGTCTCAGATCAGTTGGGAAAGTTTCCAGACCCTGAAAAGCATAAAATTGTTTAAGAAAATGAATAAATGCCCTGATTGTACACAATTCATTTTTGTAAAATTTTCATGTTCTGTACTTGCAAGTAAAATAAACTAATAACTGCAGAGATGTTTCAATTTGAAAATTAAAGCTAAACAATGTTCCTCTTACTATAGAAGAAAATGTAACATCAAATTTCAAACAAGCTATAAACTTTACATGCCTTCTCATACAGATGTCCCTAAAGTTTTGGAATACTATAAATGCCTGTGTAAATAACAACACACATTACTTAACTGATGAGCATTTTCAGAAATATTACCTAATGTGATTCTTTTTGCAGTATCTGAGTAGAATCTATCAATAAAAAGCCAATTAATATTGTATTGAGTACTTGCATGTTTTCATCTTTCATTTGATATGAAAAAATGTCTTGGAGCAAAGATATGCAGTAAATTAGACACAGCAGGCTGCAATCTTTGATGAAGAAACAGACAAGGCCAACACTGCCGATAGAGATGATTTGTTGAGTTTCAAGGGAGTTGACCTTCAGATTTAAACTGCATTGAATAGAAGCAAACACACATTTGCACACACTTAAATGTTCTGAGGTGAAGATTTTCACTGCACAACAAATACTGACACACACTTACATCTGTGCTGAAAACACAGATGCAGATTAATGCACACATTTAATAAAATAGGTGTTACATAAAACACATAGATGCCAGAAAACATAAGAGTGTGAACTCTCTCTCTCTCACACACAGTCCTGTGAAAAAGTATTTGTTCCTTCATTTTTTATTTATATGATATAGATTTTGTTTTTGTAACACTTGATTTTAATATTGAAGTAAAAGGAGTAAATTTTAAAAAAGAGAAAAAAATTAAACCATTTAATTTAAAGGGGAAATGTTACCTAAACCAGCCTGGCCCAATGTGAAAAACCTTTTACTCCCTAGATCTAATAACTGGTTGTACCAACCTTGGCAGCAACAACTGCAATCAGGCATTTGCAGTAACTGGCAATGAGTTCTTCACATCACGGTGGAAGAATTTGGTTCATTTTTTGCAGAATTGTTTAATTCAGTCATTTGGAACAGCATCAATTACCTGTTTAAGATTATATCAAGTCATCTCATTGCATTTAAGTCCAGACTTTGGCTATAAGAACCCAAAACATTGTTTTTTAAGTGTTTGAACTTAAGGTGACAAACTGATGGCCAGACATCCTGCTTTGGAATTTTCCAGTAGAAAATCAAATTTACAATTCCAGAAATTTTGTCAAGTCCTCCAAGTACTGAAACTGTAGAGCAGTACTGGGCCCTTCACACTATCACCTCCGAGTTTGACTGTTGACATGATGTTCGTTTTTTGTAATGTGTTAATTTTTTGTCAGATGTAACTGAACATACTGTACACACCTTCCAAACAGTTCCACGTTAGAGTTATCAGTCAACAGATAACTTTCCCAAAAGTCATCTTCTGTGACCTTTAGGATGAGTGGTAGAAGTGCTTTTGGAGTCATTTTGGACAATCGACCACTTCTGGCAGGGTTCACCGTTCCATGTTTTTGTCATTTGTGGATAATGGCTCCCACTGGTATCCCAAAGCCTTAGAAACAGCTCTGTAACCCTTTCCAAACTGATCAATGCTAATTACTTTTTTCACATCTGTTTTTGAACAGTAGACACTTATTTTTTTCCAGATAGGACCAGGTTGCTTTGAAAACCCCCCTAAAAAAATGAAATAAAATTAAAATTAAATTAAAAAATTAAATAAATGTATCCACTTACAATAATTCTCTTAAGAAATTCAGAAGATACATTTATAACAATCTGTTTAATATTGTATATTATAAGATATTCATTGAATCTTGTGTTTATTAAGATTATCTTTGTTTGATATGTAGAATTTATTTGCTGATTTGAAATGTGCCACAAAAGAGCAACAACAGAAGTAGTCTGTTAGGGGGCAAATACTTTTTCACAGCACTGTAGCTACATCCATTACACACTGCAGGTAGATGTGCATTTAAAAGATGACAGGTACAATCAATCAAACTGAAGAGGAGCATCTTTGTGTCGAAAATCAATCAAAGACTCTGATTCTCACAAGACAACCCGTCTCGTATCATTTATAAGCCTGAACTGGTCTACAAGGAGGATAAGAACTCAAGGTACATCAGCCTGAGATGGGTCCAATGCTGCCACCCATGTGCGCCACGCAGTAGTGCGTCCGACAAAATAATATGACACAAGTGCACCGTCAGAGGGCGCACAGGCACCAAACTCTCCCTCTCTCCCTCATCTCTCTCTTTCTCAGTCTCTACCAGGGGATGCCGGAGTGGAACTGCAGCTCTTCTCTCATTCATGCTGAGCGCTGCTCTACTGAGCGCACGGATCTGCTGAGCCGAGCTTTGAACCAGAGCTGCTGCTGTCTGACAAGCAAAGCGGGAATGGAGACGTCTTCTGCTCCAACTCCAAGATCTTTAAATAATAAAATTAGTAGTTAAACGAAATAGGAATCATGCGAAGCAGGATCAGTGCAAACGGCTTAATCAGTAAGTATCGCCAAACTTTTTTTTTTTCTGGTTGTTAATTAATTTTACCCCCTTTATCCGAAATGTTGGCGACATTGATTCTTCTTCCTCTTCGTGTCTTCCGCTGAAGACTTACTTTCATCTTCATCTGTAACAAAACTACACATGGACCAGTCTGCACTGCGGGGAAATTTCCGTTTTGTTTGTTACTTATGCGTTTTGATATCACCTGGTCCTCGTTGCACACGCGGGGCGAAGCAGCCAAACGCACGCCAAGGTGGACTATCATCGATGTGACTGAACGTCATTCTTTTCCGCTTTTTTGTAGGAATTTCTCAAGTGTTGAAGGTGAAGTATATTTGAACTTGTCCGTGAAAGAATTCTTAGTTTTGGATGCAAAGTAGATCGGTGAACAGGCTGTGAACGGGGGTGTTTTAGTCCTCCACATGCACAGGCACTATGGTTTATTTAATTAGGATTTAGTAGTTTAATTTCAGAGTACATGAGAGTTTTCGGGTTTGTGAAAGCAACTTTGAATTTGTAGTTGGATTAATGTATATATGGTTAATGCACTTTTGGCTTCGTAGTTGTGTGTTATTCTGGTCAGTGCTTACCACACACGGTGACTAAAACATAAACTTTGAAACACAAGTTGCGCTCAGTGAGCGTTTTTGCACGAACACATAACAGTCCTAAAAACATTTTGCACCAAAACAAACTGTTTAGGTAAAAATGCGCAGGCAGAGGTCTTTATGTATTAAGTTTTGGACTCTTGTGGGTGTTTTTCCCCTCTTCTGTCAGATGTGTGTGCGCTGCCCTTTACCCACCTACTTAAAATCATTTGGGAGTCAGATCAACATACGCTGACAGTTTTGTGTCACCTTATGAATTTTTGACTTGTGATGCGTAGGTGCAGGCTGATTTGAAGAGACTACGGGCAACAAGCCACCGGTCTGGCTGCCAAGCGCACAGAAAAGAAGAAGAAGAATCTCTTTAGATGGTGTATTTGTACGAGAGAAAAGAAGCACCTTCTCTTTCGTATTCTGAACATACTCATCTGATTCCCTCTCTCTGCTTTCAGCCCTCTCTGGGTTTGAGCTTGTGAGGATGAGTGAGATGATGTGGAAGCAGTGGAGGAGATGCAAGGACATGTGAGGAAGAATGACTTATCCTCCACTTCTCTCTTAAGTGCATGTGTCATGATATGCCTGCACTGGGACTCGTTGATAAGACAGAAACCTTGCGCATCACCTCCACTTTGGGGCTGAGGCATAACATTCAAAGTGACTCCGAACATGGTTATGCTGACGTGATGACTAGGGAACATATTAGTTCCTGTTACACCTTGGAGCACAAAGAGTTTTCAGATGTTTCAGCCCCAAATGAGTCACAGTCGTACTCAGGCAACAGTGATGTGCTGTTTGTGCTTTGAGCTGCCTTTAACCTAATTACCTAGTTTATTCTTGGAGTCTTTTATTATTCAGTTGCTCTTAGAAGATAAAAAAAAAAAAAAAAAAAAAACTTCTTGCTCCCAATGATCTTTTTTCCATATATTTAAGACAGTATGTGGGTGCTGTCTCCAGCGTTCTGTCAAAGGGACCTTCAAGTCTGTCACAGCCTACGCAGAACTTAAAGCCTTCATTTACTAGTTTAATTATTTAAAATAGATGAGAATGAGGTCTTTGGCAAATCAAACAACACATTTAGGTGCAAGTTTTCATGCAAATGTTTGGGATTTTTTTTTCAAGATGAAAAGTCTTGTTTTGTGTGACATTTCATTTAAGATTAGGTACTTTCTTATTGCTGTTTGGTGATTCTTTGATGCCAGGTTTTATGATCAGCATTATATGTAGAGTGGAATCACCACCTTGCCCTTAAAGGTTTTTATTAGGGTGAAAGCACCAGTGGCTATAGAAGAGTGTGTTTGTTTGTGTGCACGTGCGTGTTTGTGTGGGAGGGTCAGGTGGGGGTGGCGCTGGCGCTGTCGCTACACACTCAGTCCTCAGTGGCTCAGACCCCAGCTGAGATGAGAGCTGCAGACTATCGACAATGCACCCTGTGGTTTGTCTGCGCTGAGGTGCTTCATACCTCGAGTGGCTGTAACAAATGAGGCCGGGGGGAGAGGAGGCTGCAGAGTGACAATAGAGCTTATTGATAAGCAGATAATGCTGATTCTGTCTGTGTAACACTCAGAGAAAGGATGTGCAGTTATAAAATGTCCACAAGATGTAATAAAAATAACATAAAATAGGGAGATTTTATTCATACACTCAGAAATATTTACTTAACTCCTGTTTGGACCAGTTGGACCGGAAATTCCGACCGAACATTCTAAGAGTCAGATTTATTCATGTTAAGCTGGTGATGACTAGTTTTCAAGGTAAATTAATCTTTCACAACAAAATAGCAGTTTGAATCCCACCAACAATCCTTTTCAATTTACTGTCTTTTGGAGTTTGACTGTTTAGCTTTAACAATTTTCAAAAAATTAAAATCCTTGAATATGTGAATAGAACATTGTTTTTTACTATAATAAAAACAGTCATTTATATTGACAATTTGAGTTTAAAAATATTGAATAAAATGCAGTAAGGTAAGAAATTACAGGATAAGGTGGATTTTAGAGCTGCATGATACTGAATTTAAAAAATATATTCGATTTCAGAACTTTGGGCGTATATTGCAGTGTTGATCAGTTGCTATTAAGACACGTTTTCCTTGGTCCTCTTCTCCTATGTTGTCCATGATGCATGATGGTCACAGCATTCTCCATGCACTTTAGTTTCTCAGCCACCACCATCTAAACAGATTATGAGCATCTAGAGTGATGAGAATCCATCAGATTGGCCACTGGGGTGTAAAGCTTGATTGCATGTAACTTTAAATATAACATTCTATGATTTGCTGCAGTCCCAGTAGTTATTTGGGATAATAATGATGTGCAAATTGATATCGCAGTGATAAATTTGTCATACATTTTGCAGCCTCAATGCTGTTACTTTAAAATTTTAGCTTAAAAAAAAAACCCAATGGGGTGAATTAAAAACATTCACATTCTATTTTACTTAAGCCTAACAAATATTTCCACATATTTGATGAACAGTTTTATTTTATTTATTTGTATGTACTATAAAATAATCACTTTTATTAAAACAGTGTTTAAATGCAGATGATAATTTGTTTAATTGGCACATTAATATTCATTACTGATATTTAACACGTTTCCCGTAAACTAAATAGTTCCATGTTTTGTCAGAAGACAACTGTGTTTCATGTCTAAAGATTGGTTGCAAAATGTATTTTAAGTAATTCCTTGATCGTTGACTTGTTCAATAAAGTTAAATTACCCTTTTATAAAAAAATAATAAGAAGAAAACAGTTATATTGAGGAAGAAATGTCTTGACTTTAAATGAGACGTCCTTAGCAGCTCAGAAGCAGTGTCTTCAAACAGGAAATCCACTTGACCTTAATATAAACACTATCAGTGAGTCAAAAAGTAAGTACACGCTAAATGTAAGCCCAATGGGGAAGGAAGAGGTGCAGACGTTCTCACAGTGTGATGCTGAAGAGCAGAGATGAAAAAAGTTTTGAGCAAAGTCTGATATGAGGAGCCAAACAGCAATGGCCACAATGATGGGTTGCTTAGATGCAGATGTTGCCATTATAATTTCAAATGTAATATTTATAAAAATGTGATTTATCAGACTCAAGCCGAAGACTTTGAGGAAGACTGTGTGAAATGGAGCAACTTGTGAATATTCAGTAGGTTCCTATCTGTCTTTCTAGACACACATATCCTGGTAGTTTTTTTTTTAAATACAGTTTTAAAAAGAAATGAAGTATAATTCTTAGCAACATTACTGAAAAATACTACAGTATGTTAGCAGACAGCACGTATATTTTAATTCTCACTTCCATATGTACAAGAAGTGTTTTTTAAACAAGCAGCAAGTGACAAACTGTTTTACAATTTCAGTTTGAACAGACATGAGACTGAGGAAGAGGCAACGCAGCAATGTACAAAAAAATAGAGCGGGATGGTGAGAAGTGATGAAGCTTTAATGTCACTGGTGTCTTTTTGATGCAGCTTCTGTAACGAAAGGCCACAGCAGATCAAACAGGGTCGGTCGATGAAAATAGTTCTTTTTGTAAAGGGGGAAATGCTTCAGTGGTTCACAGGTGTGACAGGTAACTACAGTATGTATGAGGTGGCAGCTATATTCACACAAACACTCACTCCATTAGTTAATGTTGGACCTGTGAAGATGCATTTGATTGTCTATGACACCTCCATTTGGAGTTTTTAATGTTTGAGGGCTTGTGGGCGGATAAATTCTTGTCCTAGTGTGAGCAGGGATTTTTCTGCGGTTTTGTCAGCAATTAAAAGACTTTCAGCAACCCATTTTCCTCTGCTTCTATAGAGCATGCAGATTGTGTTTGTTGTCCCAAATGGCCAATTTCTGCCTTATGTTCTGTGCTGTCTGAGTAGTTGAAGCAGCAAAATAATCAGTTGGTGTACTGTATGCATCACTGTGAATCTGTGTGTGTATTCATGACTGACATCTCAATGTTTTAACCAGGATCATATAA
This sequence comes from Pachypanchax playfairii, assembly GCA_006937955.1. NCBI lineage: Eukaryota > Metazoa > Chordata > Actinopteri > Cyprinodontiformes > Aplocheilidae > Pachypanchax > Pachypanchax playfairii. The sequence continues at coordinate 4,305,316 of SSNP01000025.1, read as the reverse complement.
TCATGATAATATTAATACTTTTGACACTTTGCAGCATGAGTCCAGTCAGCGTATCATTATTTTTTTACACTCACATGCACACTTGCACATCTTTCCTTTACCTATCTCTCCTGATATGTATTTAGAGCTGGGCCAAGGTCAAAGTTAGAATGCTTCATTCCTGTTTTCTTTTTTTTCCCCCTACATGGTTTTCAGATGCAGATCTGTCCTCTCTTATCTGTAGCGCTGGTTAGACTTTCCCTGGGAAGTGTGGGAGGAAGAGAGAGAGGAGGGAAATGCTAAAAAAAGGGAAAGGATGACATGGTGAAAGATAAAGCTCCTGAAAGACAAAAATTCTAGGGCATCATACCCTGTATACATAATTTGAAGCGCTTCATCACACTACGGTACCTTAACTCTACCTTCTTGTGATGCAATGTAGGCCATTCAAGTTTACTCTTTCTGGCCTGCTGTGAGGCTTCATTCAGGAGAGAACATGTTGCATCACCTTTGAATGGTTAAAAAGACAGAATTTTAGTCTCAAATAGTGAAATATTCAAATGCTTGAATGTAAAGTCTAAATTTTGCATCACAAAGTCATACGATGTTTGACCCTGACCAGAATCTATACAATTCAGAAAGAAAACTACTTTTGTTGTGATTGAAAGAAAAAGTTTTATGTTTGGAGATAAAAGATTAAAAAAGAGGGATTTGTAGGTGTCACAGTACTGGATGGATGAGGATGAGGAAGGATCACAGAGGTCCATGGAGGTGAGGAGGGTCAGAGTGGTAATAAATGGATTGCCTGCTATCTCTGCCCTCTAAGGCTCAATGAAAAAGGGAGGGACCAACCCAAATAGGTTGAAGAAAGATTGGAGGGTTGTGGAGGTTAAATGGAAGAGTAAAGGTAAAAGCATCTTATCCATCTTTATCACTTTAAAAGTTTTTTTTAAAGCTTTTGAATTACCAAACGCAAATCCGTAAAGCAGATTTCTTATGATTATTTCTCACGATTGTGTTGTCAAAAGCTACTGATTAGTATTTTAACCCATCAGTTAATAATTTCTCAAAATCCTTTTCACTAAATAAGAGGTACGGATTTATTTACTATAAATGCTGTTGACTGAGCTGTTACAGGCGAAAGAAAACAGAAAATCAGTAAAGCTAACTTAACAAATGAGATATGGATAAAAAGAAGAACAGGGAGCAGGAATTAGAAAGACTAAGAGAGTGGACATTTACACAAAACTGTTGTGCAATATAGATGAGTTCCTGTTTAAGCTGCCCCTGGTCATTCAAAAAGACACCAATCAAGCTGGTCGTGTCCCACACCAATGTGCTTACACAAGGAGCAATAGGAGGCAGGGTGAATAACTACGTAGCATTGACATGAAGCGCTTCACATAAATTGAATTGAACAGCTACTAGTCTGAATCCTGCAACTGACTGGTCGCAATCCCTCAAGCCACGATTCTGGCTTACCCTTTCATGTAACGTGTGTTTCAGCTCTGTGACTACCCCTCTCTGCAGATCAGAGGCATAACAGCAATGAGTTGACTTCAGCACCCGCAATGCTGCCTTAAGCAATAAATAAATTACTCAGAAGTGGGAAAAAGATATCTCAAGCTTGGCTTGAAAGTGTTTTCTGAAAGGAGCTGCCTTGAAAAAAAGTCTTTCACAGGAGATGGAGAGTGGATGATGGGAGGGCTGAGAGCTAAAATGATTTAGTAACATGATTTAAAATTCAAAGTAGTATGAAAAAGTGTTCTGGGAAATAAATATGATTGAAGATTTATTTCAAGTTGGACTAGTTGATGCACAGCCTTTCCCATCTTTAAAACATTTGATAACTATGACTAAACTGTGTTGTCTTCGAGGTTGATATATGGTTGGCAGCATGGTTTCCATGTTCACATGTTCCATACTGGGATTTTGCTGAGGAACATGCACTTTTATTCATACATCATTTTTGGTCAGCTGAGCTGAAACTCTCCCTGCGGGCATGTAATCAATCTACAGTCCTTCAACTCTTTCAACGATGCATCGCAGAGGTGTGAAGAAGAACAAGCGGCCATGTAGCTCTTTAAGTTGATTGCTTTGTCAGGTGTGTTTTTTCTGAAGAGGAGATTGACACAGGTACATAGTAATCAGTTTGCAAATCACCACTGACCACAAATGCTTTGACTGTATGTTTTTTTGCCAAGGAGGGTCTTAAGGGACCTGAATAAAGAAACAAAGGAAACATTCCACTTAAAGTGATCAGGGGCTGCAGAAAAAGTGAGAAAAAAAAGGCCAATGTCAAAGAAAAGTTTGAAGGACCCATAAATAATTTTAAGTTCAAAATATACAGTAAAACACCTCACAAAGAAGACAGAGAGGGAGGAAGACAGGAAAGAAAAAGAGAGTGTATGATCAGCTGGTGAAATATCTCAGAGACCCCCCCAGACACACACACATCCACTTCCCCCCTGCCCCAGCTCCTCAGTAAGGAAACTGCAGAATGGAATAGACAGCACAGAAATGCTGAGTCAGGGAATACAGTGACTCTCCTAATCATCACAGACCTACATATGTGTGCACGTGCACACACACTTCATTTTGTTGAGTGTTTAGTCAAACAAGAAACTGGTTTGAGAGGGTGGATGTTGGTGTGTTCGTTTTAATTGTGTTTTTGATTTTAAGAAATGGGATCAGAGAATCATGTGATTTACTTTGTCCTTCATGATGAAAACCCACATGTCTACCAGGCCATAATTTTGCTCAAGGACATCACAGTAGGTGTCCTACTGTCCTAATGAAACATCTGCTGTGTAAGCAGATATGATTTTTAGATGGCAGTTGATAGTTCTGGATTGTGGTTAAGTAATTAATTTGCACCAAACTGAGCAGTAAAGGAGTTGTTGTCTATAAGGGAATCAGTTGTCTGATGTATCTTTCAATCAGCTGAATTTTACTTTTTTCAGATCTGAGAAAAATGAACTTTCCACCTAAAGCTTAGCTTCTGAGAGGGAGGTTCTGTCAGTCCAGTTCTGTTTGTTTTCTTCTATTTATCTTGTGCTCATTCTTTTTGCAACTTTAAATTTACCTGCTCTCTCTCCAAAAGAAATATATCGCTGAAAAATACTGAAATACTTCAGTTTTGGTAGTAAATGTGTCTCCACAATAAAGTAAATCAAAGGGTCAAAAACATGTTAAATCCATTTAAGGCACCTTGTGGGTTTTCTGTTTAAAAGCAGCAGTGCTCAGGCATCTCCCTGGCCATTTAAAAACTGCCCTTGAATTGCCACTTTCATAGGGTTGTGATGCATTGGAAACCATTATAAGGTGATACAGACAGGCAATTTAGCTTTTGAGAGAAGCTGGAGGTTACAAATGGACTAAAATTGAAGAGAAAGTGTTGAGTTTGGTGAAAGCAGAAGTGACACAACCACAGAAGAAGCTTTTGTTTAGTGAGATATCTTTACTAAGTAACCTCAGACTAATGGGGGTGTCTATTATTTTGTTTTGAGTCCATCTTTGCTTTTTGGCAAATTTATAGTATTATGTGCCCTGACTCTTTTGCCCCCTCATCTCTCCATTCTCCATCTCTCTCTCTTTTCACTGAGAATGTTTACATTGTTTCAAGAGTAAAATAATAAAAATTATTCATTTTTAAAAGTGACCTTTTGCCTAATATGAAGTTATTTTTGAAGTGATATGTTTCTCATAAAGAAAATGCTGGTGCTTTTTGTTCCTTTTATCCAGTTCAGACTGACTTTTACAGCAAACCACAATCTAATTTCACACTGATATACAGTATGTTGACATCAATACACATCAGTTTTCATTGGTTTGGAATCAATTTAGATCACTGTCTTAGACCAATCCTGCATTCTGGAGTAAATTTAAAGTAACATCTAACCTATTAATTTATACCTTAACATTAGGTATTTTGTTAAATTGTTTTTCAGGTGGAGCTCAGTTCTTATGTGTTTTGTTATTCACAAATTGCTTTGTGCAGGTACCGGTGTGCTTGTATGATTACAGCTTGCTTCATGTCTCACTGGCACCACTGAAATGGTAGCCTGCTCTTTGATCCAAACCAGAATCACTCAGCTAAATTTTAATGGTTTACCATAAACATTTTTACAGAGTTTATGGCTTGCAGCATAGTAAATTGAGTTGATTCCAGCACAACCTTGAGGATGTCACTTGGTGTTTGGAGAGGTCATTATAAAGTTATAAAACAGACCTCAAAATCTTGCTTAACACAATTTACAATTGGCTCAATGCCAAGAATTAATTTTTGTGAATTATTATCAATCCTTTGACTTTAAAAAAATCTATAATGAAGGGAACTCTTTAATTAGTTAATTGTCAATTGTTAGAATGGTTATCCATGACCGTTTTAAGGTTTTGCATGAAGGACAGCTAGACAAAGCATTACAGACTTGTTGTAAGTATTTCTGGTAATTTTTATATGTTTTCTAAGATATATTTGTTATTTGCTAGCAGTCAGGCTGGATCTGTGTGTCCAGATTTCATCAGCCTATCTATAAGGGTCACCACAGTAACAATGTGGCTCTGAGTTACCATGTAAAACTAACAGTTTCATTCCAATTTGCTCATACAGAGATGTCCCTTCAGAATTCCAGCAGACTGTCAGACTTCTTTTCTCCACACAGTTTTGCCATATTTCTTTGCTATTAGCTGCATTAATTCCGCTCAGCACGGCTGTTTTTGCTATTCAAAGTTTTTTTAAACCATTTGGGACACAATCCGGATATGCCAAAAAAGAGTCTTGGCTTGCAAACTAATCATAGTCTTAAGATAGTTTATCAGTTTGGACTCTCCTCAGTTTCAGTTTGTTTCTCTCATAGCATTTTTAGTTATTTTCACCCTTTTGTAACATATGCACTGGTTTGTATCATTTAAAAGTGCCAACGTTTTTTTTTTTTTAAATTGAAGCATTCCTCTTTGACCTAATCTGAAATAGACTCCAAATCCTCTTAGTGATTTCTTTTTGAACTTTGTCAAATGATGTAAAACAGATTTAAATTCAATAACAGCACAGTTCAGCTCTGTTACATTAGCTAAAGTTGTACTGTGTCAAAAGTCATTATGCAGCTCATATTTTTAGTTTTTCAAGTCACTCTTTAAATATTTATTGGTGTTTTTATTCGGTTTATAACTTCTGGTTAAAAGCCTGTTTGTATCTAACATCAGTTTAGGTAAAATCCTTAAGATGCACAACTCTGTGCTTCTTCATTGGTAGCTAAAGACTCTTTTGGTCTTTATGATTCGGATTTTGCTCGCAATCAGTTTGTGTATGTTTTTCTGTATAGCCACTGTGTATGACTGTTTTATTCCTACTTCCTTTCCCTGACTGGTTCTGTTGGTTTTAGAGATCTCTACAGACTGACTAGAGGAGGCTTTGCTCCAGGCAGCTCTTCCTTCTTAATGAGAGAAATGGAGCAGTTCCCCTCATACATACGCTTCCACACATATTGCTTATGTGTGGGTGTGTGTTCAAAGTCGTATGTGTCTTTGTGTATGCAGTGGGAGCATTTGAGTGTTTATGTACGTGGTTTTGTGAAATTACTTGTGTGCAATATTATGTGTGTGTGTGTGAGAGAGAGTTAGTGTAGTTTTTGTATGTAGTGATGAGGTTTGTTTTTAGTGTTTGTGTCTGTGTGTTTCATGCCTTACATCTCCAATGACTGTTTCAAATTCTTTACTCTTGTGAAACCCAAAAAACTGAACTGTTTATGTGGCTGTTGAACACAACATTTCATTTTTGTGCTGTGTTGATGTAGCTGACTAGTTTCCATGTGTTTTCCGGGAGGAATTCTGCTTCATTTTTCTCAAAGTTAGGGCATACTTGCACTCATCCATGTCTTTGTCTTGTTTTTCAGAATGTGTGTTCACAGTTTTAGCTATGCTAATGTTTTAGTTTGAATTGCATTGACTACTAGTGTCTTCAACATTAAACATTATATATTTAACCACTAAACTTTGGAAAATTGCTTTTTGATGATGTCATTGGCACTTTAATAGAATTGAAAATTAATCAAACATGCCTTAAAAAAGTATTAGAAATTATATAATATATATAAATATATATACTTTTTTATGTCTTTACATGTTAAGCATACATTTATCATGTATTCTTTTTAGATTGGTATAAAGCTAAAATATATGCATATTTTTATTGCTGTATTGATGATTATGACAACATTTTTAGTATCACATTTTGTGTTGCATGCAATCTAAGTGCAAAAAGAGACACGTGTCTATGCATGTAAGAAGAAGTACATTTCTCTTAAGGAGATGCAGCTGCCTGCAGCAAAGCTTTTAGTCAGTCTTTTGAGATCTACAAAACAAACAACTAGTTAGAGAGATGCCGGTATGAAACCCTTACATTTTCATTAACTGCATATGAACTGCAAAATCAAAAGAAGAAGAAAATAAATAGTAGCTAAAGTGGAATTAAGCAGGATTTAAAAATGAACAAAGTGTAGAGCATCATCAGCATATTCAGTTGTACAGCATTCTTGAAATAAATTGCTGCAGTACATGTACATGCTGTTTTTAAATGACTGATAAAACACTATTAAATTAGAGTGCTGATGACATTTGGTTGGAATTTGTCCAGACTTGAAAAATAGATCACTCATATGAGTCATGCACCATTTGATATGGTGAAACAAAAATGTTTCATGTAAAATATTTAGTTATTGCAGTAAAATACATTAACATTTTTCTTTATTTAAACAGTTTTTTCTGATGCTGTGCTTTTTCCAAAATGTAAAAGACAAATACTGTTTCATAAATTATGTATTTTATCAAATTATGGTAGACTTTGTATCTCAAAGTGGTGGACTAGTGGCTAGACAAAACAATCACAAAAATAAGTCTTACCTTAAAGATAATAAAAGTGTTGGCAATTTGTTTTAGTGGTAAATATGACTGTAATTTGTACATTAAAGCATGTTGTGATATGCATAAAATCTTGTGCACAACAAAAAGCTCACAAAGCAGTATAAATCATATTCAGCTGAATTGTACTTCATTTAAGTACATTCCATCTGTAATCCATCATATTGTTTCTGTTGTTGACTGAATTAAATCAGAGTGAAAACTGATGTTATATTGCTGACTTCATTTTAATGTCTTGTCATTTGACGATGTAACAGTATTATTTTTTGTGACAGTCATTGTGTATGATCAGTCTATTTTACTTATGTTTAGTGTTTTTCCACATCTTCTTTGGGGATTACTCTTCAGGCTATATAGAGGAGAGAAGAAGTATAACAGCATGAAAGAGTATACATTGACCAAAAAGCTCCTCTACTCTGAGGGGATTAGCAAGGGTTAAACTGCAGCACTTGGTTTCAAAGAAGCTGACACTCCTCTGTCACACAGTTAGCCTGCTTCTGTCATGCATGTGCATGAATCAAACAAACAGATGCACTGGCTCCTGGATACACATTGTGATTCTTCTCAATCCTTCTGAGATGCAGATATCTGTGGTTATGGTTCAGAATATGTTTGTGCATGTATATCTTTGAAGAGGCATAGGTGTGACCTATAACTACCATGGGACAAGCAAACAGTTCCACAGCTGAGCAGCAGGGGATTACTGATGGGTTTTTCTCTGCATGCTGATTCTGTCATTTTGCATGAAGGAAAGCTGGTAGGACAGAACAAGGAATGAATTCCTGCTGGTGTGTAGTTTAAGAGTGACTTAGTGATTGTTTGGTTGCTATAAATGGTGTACATCTTCCTTTTATTATCACATAGAGATATTACATAAGTGATGTAATGCCCTCTTGACATGATTTTTTAAACTCTGTGAATCCATATCAACCTTGGTTGATAAATGCAGTTTGACATGTTTTAATGCTTTAGGAATATAAAGTTGTACTTTGTGGAAAAACTAAGACTTTTTTATATCAAATGTTTTCATTGATATTATTGGGAGTTTTGTTACTTAAAAATAACTGCATTTCTGAGAAGGTAAATACATTCATGTAAAAATACAACATGCATTAAATTATATGTTGTATATAATATTAAAACAAACATGTTGCATCTTTTCAACTTTCAGACTACTGCTTTGTTGCATTTTGTAGGACGTATACATTCAAATACTAAATCCTCAACCTCCCCCACCCCCCAGAATTTTTGGCTTTTTGGGTTCTGGGAATGATTAAAGTACCAGACAGACCAATCAGATAAAGCTGCTACAGCGGCTGCAAAGGGTCATGGGTAGAGGTGAGAGGTCGCATTCTTCTCTCTTTGCGTAGATTCACTCTTCACATTGTTACACTGTAAACTGTCCCAGCTGTGGTACTGGATGCATGTAAGTCAGTTTTACTTGATTGCATTACTGTGATTGTTTCAAGAAGACACATTAATGATGTCTCGCTCAAGGTCTCTTCCAGTCTTGATTCAGTGTCCACTTTCTTTTTCTTTTTGCACAGTGGGAGACATTGTTGCATAAAAGCATGGAAGATTAGACTAGTTGTTTTATTTGCAGCTGTTGTTTTCAGCCAAACCAAGATGTGCCAGGCTGAGCTTGAACATGGTTAATGGAGAAATGGATTTTTATGTGTTTGTCTTGGTTCAGTGTTTCTGGCACTTCCCTTCACGCTTGGAGTCTCAGTGCATTTTTTCCACATTTTGCAGCCTGGAAAAAGAGGCTACATGGTCAGAGCAAGAGCTTTATACCACCACATTCACATGACACAGCTTTACATAGAAGCTGGGTTGTTTAAACGTACTTCACCTTCATTTATTTGTATATAGATTAAGGAGAATAAAGGTCAGATTTTGTTTATTGGCACTCAAAAAGCAGCCAGGTTTTTGGCAGATGCATTTTGATTATCCTCTACATTTATAGCTGCTGATCTTTAGTTTATGTGAGACATGCGCCTGCTGGTGGAACACTGTCAGCTACAGTGACACTATGAAGGAGATTACTACTTGAATGCAATGAGTATATCAACTCAAACATCTGGCTCTCTCTGCATGAAGGAGTCAGTTATAGACCTAAGAGTTACCACTCTCCAGAGGTCCTTTAGGGAAACGAATGGGGCTAATGCAGTGAGAGGGGCCGGTACAGTCCGATTAAGAGATTTTATCACTGCAAATGGTGCTTGTTTTCCCAATCCATGAAACTTTCCTATTGTTTTTTACTGACACATAAACAGAATCAGTATGAATTGCAAGGAATCATTGTTTGTTTTAAGGATTTTTACTCATTCATGTATTTTTTTTTCACAAATGTATCTAATGTTTGTGGTGTGCCAGTATATCTGCAACAACAAGATACCTTGTCTTGTTAGAATAGACCTCTAATTCTAAACAAAGACAAAAAATACCATACATATATAAATAGTTTTATTCAGAAAGCAGTTCAGTTTTCCACTATACAATTCTGGGGCTTTTTCTATGACCTCATGTTTTTGTTACCGTATGGATTAAAAATCTGTTTGGACTGTTATGCTCTTATATGTGGTCACACTTTTATGTGGACATATTGTTGCATGCTATTAATTCTACATTTCCTTCTGCTCTTTTGTCACTTTTAAAGTAAAGAAAAAAATAGCCTGGCTACCTGACAGGACTATATTTAGGTTGAAGATAAAACATTCCTGTAGAATTTGAAAAAAAAAAAAAAAAAAAAAACAGGAAAGAGGGAAAAAATATGTGCAACTGAACGTGTTAACAGTTTCTTGGTGCTTTATGATGGGGGGTTGGGGAGGCTTATGGGTACAGACAACAACAAATAAATAAACTGAGCCAGTAAAAAAGATAGTTGGCCAATGCCAAGTTTGAAGTAGTACAAAAATGTATCACAAATTGATTGAAAACGTTCCAAAACATTTGAAATTTGGGATCCAAGGCTTTGACGGAAGCTATCACTTCTCTAACATTGGCATCGGCAACAGAAGCACTGTATGTTCTCAAAATGGAATATTGCCTGTCATTTTGTGCCAACAACTCCTGGCAAATAGAACTGCTTGTTTTTTTTTTTTATTATTATTTTTTCTGATTAGTTTTGTCTTTACAACAGCAAATACATATTTTTAAAAAATGTCTTGTTTCCACCTGAATCATCTTAAAACTGAAATTTTGGTCTGATATGTTTGTATATTCATTAATTACCAGAATATTTATTACCTTGAACATTCAGTCGCTCTGCAAATTATCTTCCATGGCCTTAGCTTGCTGACTTTGATTAAAACTTGGAGGGTCAACTGTGAAAACTGGTGACCGTGATAACTCAAACCTAATGAGTTGCTGCTGCTGTTTTTCTGCTTATTTGGTCTTACAGTAAAGCTTAAAGTTGTATTTCCTTAGACTGCAGACAATGAGTTTCAGCTTTGCATCTGCTTTTACAACTTTTGTACACACACACACCTCTAACTAACTCAAACTGGCTCCGAATCTGCTGCTCAGACAAAGTTTCTTTAAAGTGATGAGTCAGATTTTTTTTAACTCTGTACATTTAGTGTATTAACTAGGACTTCGAAGGAGTTTTGCTCATGTTTTCTTCTCACTATGTTCTTATTGAGCTTGGCAGGTGAGATGGAAAAAGCTGAACAGTAATTGGGCTAAAATATTGAAAGTTTGCTGACAGATCAGTTTTACTTAGATGATTGGTTATGCACTGATTCTTTCATATTTAAAGTATAAAACTGGGAGTCTAGATGAATAATTCATTTGAAAATAAAGTTATTAGGAGTTTTTAGATGTTTTTTGTTGGATTGTTTTAAGAGATGACAAGAAAATCAGGTTGCATTTATAACATCTTTCCATTTCCTACGTGCAGTCATTTTTTCACAGATTGAATCCTTTTTGAGTGAGTAAGGGGATCTTTTAACAGTCTCAGAAAAATATGATTGTACAACCACAGAGGAGACTAAAAGACTTGTCACGATTGACTTGGCTGGAAATAACCTTGTGAACTCCTCTGATAATCTTCTCTCTGCATCCTCCGGGGGTTGCGTCTCCCAGGTTAAGGGTACACAACATGTTTACAGTATTGGATTGCTGCCTTGGAGCAGTTCCACAGAGACACTATCCCCTCGGTCTCTGTCTCTGTCCGTCTCTGTCTTCCTGCCAGGCTTTTGTATGCTCTCACGCCCTCCCTGACCCTTAGGCCCAGTTGTGTCCCTTCCACATGCCTGAAGAAAAAAACTGTTGAGCAGGAGCAGGAGGACCTGAGCTGTAACATGGTATGACCAAGTATTTATAAAGCAGCAGCAGGTCTTTTTCTGAGGATGGATGATATGAGTAATCCTGACATCTCTGCTGTTTTCATTTTTTAATGTGCTCAGTGTGTGATCCATACTGAACAATCAACATTAGTAGTGCCTGGGGTGTGTGCTTTTCCACTCTAACCCTTTTATGGTTGTAATTTCAAGAGCTAGAATTACTTTTGAGAACACCTTTGGAGAACCGTTCTTTCTCAAACTTGATTATTTTCCTTTGACTTTAATTCTCACACTACTTCATCTTTGTTTAGTTCTTGTTGAAATTTATAATGTTTATAGGAGTAATTTTAAAACTTAAGTATGCTGTTTTTTAGGAATTTAGTTTCTTTAGTTTTTTTATTCAATGCAGTTTATTTAGCTATTCTAGTCATAGTTAAAAAAGGCAAGCTCAAACAAAAATAAACCTCTTATTTCATTGAAAATGCTTTTCACTAAACTTAATTTGTTCTCATTGAAAGAAAAGCAGGAGGAGGAGAGCTCCAGTACATCACTGCTTTCTACCAGGACAGCTAACATATGCGGTTGATTATTTATGAACCCCTTAAGGTGTATGCCTGCCAAAATCTACACCGTGCTGCTGCACTCAGCTGAAATATTGCTTTAAGGTTAACAAGAGCAAATCATGAATATCTCCAGCTGCATTACGAAAATGCAACAAGCTGCAGGGCGACCTTCAACTTCTCATGGCTGAGTCAGTGTGTCGCTGGAGGGTTTGGGTTAAGATGTTATGTTAACAAGAGCAACTTCAAAGCAAGATAGTGTCGAGAGGGGAAATGTGTCACTAGAACTTGATTAGTTTGGGCAAAGTCCATGTGGTGCTTTATAAAAAGTATGTATGTGATGCAGAAAACCACAGGGGGTCAGATTTTTTGAGCTCTGGATGTGGATGTGGGTGTCTGCATGTATGTATATATGCAGTTGTAACAGTAAATGATTGTTTGCATTGTACTGAATACTGAAGTTGGACTCAAGTGTTCTGTTAGTTTATTATGGAATTCATGTTTACAAACTACCTGCTATCTAATGGGATTGATGGACATTTGTTAATTTTTGCTTTAAGTTTAGTCTTCTTGTGCCATAAAATGCTCAGATAAAACTGATTTAATTAGTTCATAAATAATCTTTATTTTAAATCATCCTCAAACATGCTGTAAATGACAGAAGTTGTAAAATATGACTTGTACAGTAATACTCAAGGAAGGTTACTGTAGGATTGATGTGTCATGTACATTTTACTGGACTCAATGAATTACCGGAGTGCATCGAATGAGATGCAAGTAGAATATATTTCAAAATGCTTTTGAAAAGTAAATTTCACATCAAATTTGGATTTTGCAGTGGTCTTGCCAGAAAAAGGTCATTAACTGTGGACACTTCATTTATGAATGTTGAACTGCAAATGAACCCGGTATCTGTCACGTAACTGTCCTACATGTCAGTAGCACCACTCAACTACTTAACTGGACTTTGTTGGAAAATGATCTTTTTACTTGCCTGTAAGAAGGTCAGAGGTCAGGTTTGGCTGTTGAGCAGCAGGAGACGACCTTGTCAGGACTTGATCACACATTTTTTTTTTTGATTCATCATTGTTTTACAGAAAAATAAGGATTAACCACCACAAAGTGTTCTTTTAATTTGGTTGTATTTTAAGATGTAAAAATGACGTTTATTGAAAACAATATTGGACCAAAACTGTGATGTTTAAAAAGACAAAACAAACACATGCAGTTGTTATGCACCCTACTGCCATCCTGGAATGTTGTCAGGTCTGAGACGTGATAATCAGAACCAGATTAAGCAACTCAAGGATCTTGTCCAATTGCAATCAGTCCACTGAGGAGCCTCAAGAATTTGCTCTTTCTCTGTGAATGTAACCTCATGTCAGAAGATCTAGATCCAGATTTGATTAGAAATGGAGCTGGAGTGTTATTCTTCAGTTTGTTTGCACTGGAACTGTCCAAGTTAAGACAGATTTACATCAATAGTTTTATTGAAGAAGAGGTTTATTAATGTTTTCAAGCTGTCAAAATGCATTTTAGTTGTTTTTGTGGATTGATTACAAGATGGTTGTAGAGAGATTTGTTATCTTAACTGGAAACATGTCAAGAAAATTCACTGACAGCATGTGTAAGTTTTGCAATATTTTGACACAGAGCTCCAACATCCCCCTTTGGGGACATGTGAAGTTTATAAGAACCCCTTTGACAACCACTGCAGGACAATATATTATGACGGGAAGCAGGGGTTGACAAAATGGTCTCCATGGAGGCTATAAAAACAGACAAATTCATTTGAGAAATTTAAAGGATTTTTTCCCCATTTTTTTAGTCCTGAGCTATTCTGTTTTTTTTTTTTTTTTTTTTTTTTTTTTTTTTTTTTTTTTGTTTTTGTTTCATTTTTAATGTTACTTGGACTAAACAGTAAAAAGATCAGATTAGCTATCAAATCAGAGATAAGATTTGACTGCAAGTTAAAAATGTTAATGGAAGAACATAAAACCAATGTGCACATTAACCATTTGTAATTCAAGCAGCATCCACTTCATTATTGCAAATAAATGCAATGTTCATGTAAAGATGCTTGTATGGATGTTATACTTCATCTACCATGAATCTCTCCTCACAGGAAAGCCTGGCAATCTACTTGTGAAGAGTGTTGTTGTTGCGTGACTGTGAAAATGTCCCTTTGAGTTCATTTAGCAATCATAAGTGTCAATATTAATGAAACAAATTTATTCATACTGGTGTGAAATCTAATCAGAATGTCACACTGGGATGTTTTCAGGTTAAGAGTTTCACAGTAATTTTGAGACAACTCGAAATGTGTTTTTTTTTTTTTTTCTTTTGTATTGTAATAAACTAATCAATGTGTAGGAGGAGAACAATTTGTGACTAACATTGTCAGAGTTAACTGCTACTGGCTTATTTCTTACTTTATTTTTCTGATGTTTACTTGTAGGAAACAGTTTGAAAATGTCACCTGTTGCTTTGGTTTTATAAAGTCCAACTAACTTTAACTTAAAAAAAAAAAAGAAAAGTAGATAAAGAGAGCTAATTTAACTGAGGGACGGTGGGGTGGAGTGAGAGGAGTTAAACACTGTGGATTTAGATGAGCTTTGCCTCAATCTGATCTGAACGGCTGTGTGCACTTTAATAAGCACTTTAATTTATATTAAAGATGCAAATGTAGCCTTTACGGAGAGATTGATATGCATGGAGGATGTGTGTGTGTGTGTGTATTTGTGTATGCGTGTATACCACTTAATCAGGCTTCTCTGTTCATTAGCTCAGTGTAATTGTGTTAGCAGAGTTGCTGGCAGGGCGGGAAGAAAATATCTCTGTGTAAAGGTCACATCAGAGAAGGATGACATAAGGATAGATGACAAACACTGCGTTTACACACATCCTGGCATT
>SSNP01000025.1:4250987-4290626 GCA_006937955.1 Pachypanchax playfairii | reverse complement strand
CACACACACACACACACACACACACACACACACACACACACACACACACACACACACACACACACACACAGAGAATGTCTATAACAACACACACAACCTTACTCTCAGATTGAAAGCTTTGGTTGCTTTTGTGTGTTTGGATATCTCTTCTTGCCCTTAAGGTATGGCTTTATGTCTGCATTTTTTGTAAAGGGTGTGTGTAGGAGTTGGTTTGTGGAGGTGTTTGAGTAGCTTCTTCAAGTGGCAGTGTTTAATCAAGTGTGATATTCTTCCTCTTAAGGCTCAGCATTTGAAATGGAAGCTGCAAAAGAGCAGACACGTTATCTCGTATAGAGTTTCCGTGCTGAGCCCATGGGATTTGGTACATTTTTAAAATACATTTTTTTGTTCATATACATAGCCTTCGATCAAATTAAGATATTTAAAGCTGAGTTCAGTCAAACTCAGTGTAGCAGTAAAGAGACACAAGCTTTGAGGACAGGATTAGAAGTAGAAACAGAAACATCAGAGAAAGAACACTTTAATTGACTCCTAATGCTAGTTAAGATCCCATTATTTCTGCCTACCTGCATGTGTGGGTGTATAATGTTTCTCCTCAGTACATGTGCTTAAAATATTAAAATTTATTGTTGAGTGTGAACTTATTCGGGACTGCTATGAGACTGCATTTGCATGGCCGCAAGCAGCTTTATAAGCAGAGCTTTTCAAACTGTGAATTGGGCATCCTCATGAGCAGAAGAGAGAGCTGTGAGGCAAAGATATGACTTGCATGAGGTGAAAGAAACGGCTGCATGACGTTGACCTAAAAGCACATTTTTGTAGTCTGGCCAACCATTATGGACCAGTTACTAAAAATTGTAACCTTTTTTTAGTTTTTTCTTGACTGATCTTTGTAGTAGTTGAAGATTTAGGAATAATGGGCAGTGCGCCAGCTTTAACCATTCAGAATAATGTGAGCTCAGTTCATACAATTTACAAAAGCAGGAGTGAAAAGAGGTCTTTCTATAAATGTTTTTTTTTCCTATTTGTTTCCTTTTTTAATTAAAAATGCTTCATTTTAATATTGTGTTTACCTCTTAAAGAGCTTCAATTGCTCCCTTTTTTCGATATCCGCCACTATAAGACACCAAATTCATACAAATTCCACAAGAATCAGCTGCTTCTTTCAACAAAAACAAACGAATAAGCACTAAAGAGCCTTCAGCAACCCAGTTCTCTTCCAAAATGTGTTGTCTCAATCAAATTCAAACATGGCTCGACTGTTTGGAAAGTATGTGACTCACACTTTCCAGGGATCATTATCTCTGATGCCCCTCACAAGTGAACAAAAGCAGGGCAGCTGTCTCAAATTAATCTGTAAAAAAATGCTATAAATGATGCAGCAGTATCAAAAGCATGTTAAGAAGCTAGCTGAAAATCCCAAGCAATTCAGACAAAATATTCAAAACATTTTCTTAGAAATCAGCAGGCACAAATCCAGAATGTCATTTTTCACTCTCATTGCAAGTAGCTTCATCTGTGGATGCATAAAGGACATTCAAATTGTGGTTAATGACCTGCTAGAGAGGCCATGGGGATAATTAGTTAATTACCAAAATTTACCAGCATTTGGCTCATGGTTGCCATTTATTTTCTCAGTCAAGTAAATGTTCTTGAAAGCCAAGAGGCTTTAAAATGTGACAATTATCTGTAGTGTACTATAGTTGTACTTGTGTACACCAGTGTTAAACTAACCAACCAAGACTTGGAATTAATTATTTTTTTAGGTGCTTAGCTGAAATGTTTGGCCCAAGTACCACAAATGTTAAAAAAATATATTTTACCAATATCTTAAATAATAGAAAAATTGTGTTTTTCTACATCACATTTCTCCTGATTACATCACTAGGATTAAATTTTCAGAGGTTTTACTGATGTTGTTCCTTTCACATCCTCATGTAGAAGATGAGTTTTTGATATGAACTGGCAACATGTGCAAGGTGTAACCCCGCCCAGTGACTGCTGGAGACTTACATCTTCTTGTTATTAGCTGTTCCACAGGCATTTGCAGTATTTGCACCTAACCTGTGGAACAGTTTATCATCTCGCATAAGATTCTGCACACGTTTGGGAACTTTTATATCAGCCCTAGAAACCCACTAATTTTCTCTCACCTTTAAGAAGATTTAGATTTTTTTTATCACTGTTTTAATAATCATGGTGTTTTATGCATTTCATTTGAGTTTTTACGTAGTTTTGTTATTTGTATCTTGTTTTATTGCTACAATGTAATTTTAACTGTACAGCTGTTTGGTCAACCATGATGGTTTTCAAATATGCTTTATAAATAAATTTGACTTGAATTGACTTATTAATTGTAAGAGGTTACCCTGTTATCTGAGAGCATTTAACTGACTCAACAGTTATAAAAAATAGGAAAAACAATATTGTTTCACACCTGTAGACTTCTACTTTTATTTATTAGGAAATAAAAGGAGATGAGCTTTTAAATTAGAGAACATGTCATGGTTTAAAACCTTCATGGACTACACACACTATAAATTGATCTCAGTATATTTTTGTAAATCAAAAGCACAAGGTTAGCATCACCATTGCCTGTAAACAGAAGCAAACATTTTATCAACAAATCTAGTTTATGGTTGATGTTACATCCCTGAACTAAATTGAAACAAGCCTATTGTGCAGCTTGGACCTGGATTAAACATATTACAGCTAAGATAGTTGGGTTTATTTTTCTTACTTCCTGGTATGAGACTATAACTATAAACTTGATTTTTCATTTTCTCTTCATCAAAGCATCAGTAGGGAGGAACTATTAGGGGTGTGTGTGAATATTTATGCTTATGGCTTTTTTTTCTAGTGCATGTACATATAGATTCCCTAACTCTAGTTCAATGACTTTTGTTATTCCAGAGGTGGAATGAAGGCTCTTCATTTTTTTTTCTATTCTTCTCTAGCCTTTTAATTTTCTTAAACTGCAGAATTGCTGTGTGTTAGTGGGTAGCCAGTTTCGATTATCTACGCCAAATTTTCTGATAAAGAACTGTTTCTGGGCCCATTCAAGCACTCAAAGGCCTTCTAAATGGCTTTAGCTGCAGGGTCTTCTCTTTGGAAACCACACACACACACACACACACACACACCCACACACACACACATACATATACACTCAGATGCACTCCCTTGCAGTGATTTCAACACCCACCATGGGAATGATCCAACTGCACAGTAATTTCTATTTTCTAAGGTTTTGTCACACATACAAATATCTGTCTCACTCATTCTCACGGTCCTACCAGCGCTCGACATCTGTTTGTACTCTCCTGCAGGACAATTAGTGTGTTCAGATACAATGCCTATGTTGTGATGGAATTATTTATGTGGATAGCAAGGGAAATGTTGGTAAATGTTGGTGGTGGAGACTGTCATCTTGGGACTAAGATCAGTTTGTGTAATTTTCTCAAACAACATCTTTAGTTGCTTTTGTAAAAGCTTTTTGTGGACAGGTTTATGGTAAATCATGACACAGAAAGCATGTCCTATGTTCTTTTTCTTTTATAATAGATCTTGAAGGGGGCCATTAGACCAAAATTTTTTGAAGTGCATTTCAG
Source organism: Pachypanchax playfairii (assembly GCA_006937955.1). Lineage (NCBI taxonomy): Eukaryota > Metazoa > Chordata > Actinopteri > Cyprinodontiformes > Aplocheilidae > Pachypanchax > Pachypanchax playfairii. Next base: position 4,287,015 of record SSNP01000025.1, on the reverse strand, counting down.
TCAAATGTGTATGAATAGTTACTGTATCATACATTGTTTGCTTCAGTGCAGAGAACCAGAAATTAGATATGACTGAATTAACCAGCTAATTGTTAGTCATGGCAGGGTCATGACTAATGTGGTATTCTAACATCCTAAAATACTCAGATCTGTAATTTATAATATAAAGTACATATGCTTATAATTATCTTAACTTTGTATGTAAAACTGGACCAAAAAAAAACAAACAATTATCCTCACGAGTGGCTAAAAACTGGACAAACTTGCCGCAAGAGAATCCACTTTCTAACAGCTTAAAATATTACATGTCAAACTAGATGCTGTATTAATGTTTGCAGGTTGTTGTTTTTCTGAAAAATAAACATGAAATATACCTTTAACTGGATCCAGATTTGAGTCCTGTTAGACACAGTCCACATAAAGCTTGATTATTATGGGTCAGCAAATGCTGGTCAAGCTTGACAAAGACTAAGAAGATTATTTTTCCATTTTCTGAAAGAATTATTTTATAAATTAGATTCCTCTTCAGCAAATAATACTGTGCAAATTGGTGGTTTTTGTCCTTGAATTTCAACTACTTCACATGAGCCACACCACTAACAGGGTTTATGAAAAACTCAAAATTCAACTTCTACTATTTGTGTTTGTTTGTACTTGTGCATGAGAGTAGTTTGAATTGCTCCTCTTTTTTCACTCTTCAACCTTTTTATTTTGAGAAAAGTACTAGAAAAGAAGCCAAAGGGAAACACTCAAATGCAAAAATTAGATCCCACTGATGGATCTAAATATTTGAAACAGCACCAAGATGGCAGCGTGCACTCAACAAACAGACAATGTTGCTGTTGACATTTCTGCAGACAAAGAATTGAAAAAATACTCAACTTTTCAAAAGCCTGGGTAAAATGTTAAATATGTCATGTTTGTGGACTACATTGTAGTGATTTTGTTCTACTTTGATCTCAGACAAATGAAAGAACTACAGAAATAAAGCTCAGTACAAAATAGCTGCCATCTCTCAGTAAATACTTAATTTTTTTGTGCCATACATATGGGGGAGGACACTAAAAATGTTCCAGACTACTAGTATAGTTTCTCAGGTTTCCTTGCTGAAGTGAAACTTTTTATGGAAAGATGCACTTTCAGAAGTTAATCAAAAATATCAGCTTCAATGAGACCATAGAGTCTTCTTATCAGAGTCATCAGGTTGCAGTGTTGTTTAGAAATCCACAATAAAGGCCTAGACAGCAATTTTCCACATCAAAGCCCTAAAAAGGTCCTTTTATTTAGACATAGAAATGGTCCTTTTTGTGGCAGGACTTTTTCTTTTGATTGGAAAATAATCTAAGTTCATTGCTTGAATCATTATGACCTTCTTTCCCTCAGAATGTGACATGAATGACGGTAACATTCAATAAAAAACATTAGGCTGACAAAAATAAAGCTGAACCCTCAATTAAATCCTGCAAATTTCCAAAAGGTTAAACAACATTACTTATAATCTGGTTTTGTCATTTGAGTTATCCTCAATTCATTTACTAAGCCTTTAGCCAATGACTGTGCAAAATTGCCATGAGCTTTTGACAGATATCATTGATATAATTAGAATTTGTGTGGTTTGTCCTTTGCAGCAGTTGCCTGGATTAAATTTTATCTGCAAAACCCTTAAACCGTTTTTCTGTGGAGTGTATTGTAGAGAAGACTACAGATTAAGAACGATTAAGACTCATCCACTTGACTATTCACTGAGGATTTTTCTGCACTTTTTGAATGATGGGTAGCTGAGCTTCCCCGTTAGTTTGGAAACTCACTGGGTGAGTGTATTGGAGACTTTTTGTGTGTGCATTCATCAGTTTGTGTGTCTGCATCTGTGGACATGCTACTTGTTGTGTTTTTCTCTGAATGTTTAAGCAATTGTTCTAGTCTCTATGTACTTTAAAGAATACAATTTCCTGTGGTATGACTTGCCTTCATGCTTCCTCTGCTAATCAAAACGACAAAGTGTGTATAGGTGCATTTCACTGGGTAAAGCCCCAAATATTTATCTCGAATGATTACCACATAACTGAGCATAATGTGTTTGTATTTGCAGTTTGAGGCTTGGTACTCTCCTTGGTTACCCACTGCTACATTGATCTGAGTGTCCATGCAGCTGTCTGTGGGTCACTGTGTCAGTTGTGGAATGCGACTGTGAAGGAACCACTGTGTGTCCACTGCATGGTGCTGCTACAGCCCACATGTGAACACACCCAATGATATTCAGTCAACATTTTGCTTATTCTTTCAGACCCAAATTACAAGAAGAAAACTGTGGCCTTTGTACTTGAATATTTTTATGACAAACTGAAGTTTTCTTAAATTTATTCTGAGAACCTTTTTCACACATGATAATACTCTGCATATAGAGCTAGAAACTTAAAAATCAGTTGTACAGTTGTATTATTTTCCTACATATGGTTAACTTTGTCTCTCCTTGTTCCTTAAAAAAACATAAGAGTAGGGTATGAGTCGACAACTGTCTGCAGTATTAGCACATGTCAATATTGTGCCTTTTGAAAAATGGATTCAAATAGAAGTCTCCTCACGTTCAAGCATGCGTCTGCCTTCTGCCCCTTTCATCATGTCTCCCTCTTCGATGTCCTCCTCTGACCTGCTCTGTGACTGAGTTTTCCATCATCTGTTGTTTGGAAAAACCTGGTTAAAGGTGAATTTTGCAGATACAGGAACTGCATATTTGTCTTTCTGCATGTAAGCAAATTATTTTGAGTGTTTAGTTTAATAACGAACTTTGCAGTTATGTGATAAGGTTATACCAGAATTTTCTAGTTGTACTAAAATCTCCAAAATTTCACTTCTTCATATCAATTTGGTAATCAATTACATGGAGTCTCTCCATAATTAACTTGTTTGAGGAAAAAACAAACGTTGTAAATCTGACTCGCTTAATTACCGAGATGTTTTTAAGGTTCAATACTTGGCTCAGATTAGCTGTAAATTGACTGCTCTGAAAGGTCATCTGCAAACAGGTTTAAAATTCACATGCAGCCTTCAATGAAATATATAAAATAACTTGAACTTTACGTCTGAGCTGTAAACCCTGTTAAGGCTAGAGCAACATGATTATGCAAGTGATTATATTGAGAACTCCACCCTACAGGCTCACTTGCTTTAATCAGCAGAGCAACAATTTAATCTACTTCATGTCTGAATCATGTTTGTACTCTCTTTTGGAAAACCTGTTGTTAAAACAGTAAGAGCATCAATTAAAATTGATCTTCTGTCACTGATGTGTAATTAGTTAACGCTGACTTGAATCATATTCATTTCATATTCACAAAGTTTATACGTCGGCTGATGTGTCTGCATGTGTTTTTAAAGATGAGGGAAGCACACTTGCATGTGGACAACTACACACCAAGGCGAGCAGGCATGTGAGGTACATGCTAAAGAAGGGTTGTGTATAAATTTGTCTAAGAGTGTTTGGTCAAGGTCTGTGGCTGTCTGTGCAGTCAATTTGCAAACATCCATATATCAGCTCAGGATGGAGCTGAACAGCACTACAGTTTTTATACAAAGTGGCAGGTGGGCTTCAGTTTGGCCCTAATGAACACAGACAAACACACACTTGCTGTCACATCAGTAAACACTTGGAAAATTAAGTTTTCCTGAATCAGATATAATAGTGATTAGTTTCAGAAGAAGTAGTAAGTTAATATTTTCATATTTTAAAATTAGGGTTTGATGTGAGTGTTTTAATTTAGGGAAAAAACAAGCTAAAATGTTAATTCACTAGTTTTTGTCCAGTGTCACATTCTCTTTCAACATCTTGGAAAAATATTACATGTCCGTGTTTGGCTTTGGAACTATATGCATATATTTTTTTTAACTCTCAAATATAATCCCATACAACAGAACAAACAACATTTTGCCATTTCTAATTTTTTGCTGTTTAGTCCTATTATTCTATAATGTGGTCAGATATGGATATTACATACATACTCTGCACTAAGACTGGGTAATTATACATGCACATTGGATGAACACAAAATAGAACCAATAAAATGTCAATATAAAATGAAATAAGTAGATTGTAAGACATTGTGGGGTTGTTTGAATTAGGCTAATGTTCACCACAGGGGACTAGAAATTTGTTGCTAATTAGAATAATCCGTCCCATTTCTTTTCAGTGTGTTTTTCTTTGATCATTTATGTGTCCACAGCCATTTCTCTAACAAATCTCTTCACAAATAATCATTTTCTTCTTTTGATCTCATTCAGATGTTACAGAAAGACTTAAATTTCCACCTTCTGTTTTTTTTCACTTCAAAAATGGCTTCTTTCTTCCTTCTCATCTCTTTGTCCCAGTTTAGTCAAACAGCTCCAGATAACATCAGAGAGCAGCTTCACTAGTTACTAAATCTATAGTTCTTCTAAAACCATCTTTTTCACTTATTTATAGCATTTAGTCAGATCATCAAAAAAGTGGAAAAAACATGGTAAAAATAGTCAGTCTTATGTCATTTAGTAAACACAGTGAGTATTTAATGTCTTTTCATATTAGGTGTGGGTGGACTTGTTTTTATTTGTTGTGCAGGGAATTTGTACTCAGTTCATTTTATTTTAGTATATTTGAAGTGAGAGTGCATTGTAATATACTAAATTTGGCACTCTGTTTTAAACAGTTTGGACACTGTACTGTATATTTGCTGTATGTTCGTTTTTTTATGTGTGAGCGTCTAGAATGCTAACAGTGGCTGCATTGTCCTGATGGGACAGGCAGCAGCATCGTCATCAGGGCCACTGTAATCACGGCTGGGCAGGAGATGAAAGACACTATTGACAAGGAACGAAGTGTCTCAGAGGGGTGAGAGAGAGCGAAAAAGAGAGAGGAATGCAATGAAAAGGGAGAATAAGAAGTAGCAACAGAAATAGGAGACAAGAATAGATAGCTGACCAATATCAACTGGGAAACAAACCTCAGCCCTGTGCTCTGAATTTACTTATGCATGGACCAAAGAACTGATTAAACATATATGGGACAAACTGCAAGTTCATGTTGGTGGAAGCTGGTCAGATTTTACTTCTCTGTCAAAGTGATCAGATTTTCAGAAAAGTGCAAGCATTTCCTGCATGCTTTAAAGTAAACATTCACAGAAAAACAATACAGAAAATAACATAGTTTAGTTAATTTTGTTTCTTTTGGACAAATTTCAGTTTGTGCAGCCCCCCCCCAACACACACAGACACAGACACACACACACACACACACACACACACACACACACACACACACACACACACACACACACACCCACACCCACAACCCAGTAGTCTGACTTTTGTAACTTTTCCACTAGGGTCAGGATGGTCTGAAACAGGTAGATTCATGTAGATTCAGTCACAGAATCACACCTGATTTACCTAAAAATAAACAGCTGGTAACACAGGCACATTATTTCTTGTTCATTCAACGTGTCGGAATCTCCCAAAGTACAAAAGTACCTTTATGTCCTCCATTGTTGTTTTCTGCTCTCAATGTGCATGTTCACTCTTGTTGCGGTTACGAATCACATCACGAACCTTTCACACCACTTGCTAAGCCGACCATGCCCATACCCTCACCTACATCTGCATTCCCACTATGGTAATGAAAACACAACCATCCCATTCTGGGCTGTGCTGACCCAACTTGTTCGGGGCTGACTTAACCCTAATGGAAAAGGGGCATTCGATTTCAGGGAACTTAGCTCAAATTGTTTCTAATAGTTTGCAAAAACTCTTGGCTAGAATAAACGTGGTTTTATCTATTCATTTTCCTTGTTTATATTGTATTTTTATTTTGGTTTTAACAAAAGCAAAAGACGCTTTAGTGTTTGGAGTTGAAATCCTGATTCCAAAAACTTTATGTGACTCAAGTTAAATTTTATTAGCAGTCCTAACACCCCTTCTTTTTGTGACCAGATAAGCAGATATTGAAAATGAATAAATGGATTGTTGTAATGGAAAATGGATGGATGGTCTGTGTCCCCTCTATCCAACTCTTTTTCTTAGTTTTCATTGCAATCTTTCTTACCATCTCCTTTGCCTTTTATATTGAACTGGTATGAAGCCAAATGGCTTTCACCTCACTTCCTCTCACTGTTTCCCTTTATCAGGTTGGACCAGTCTCCCCTCCCCCTCAGTTATAAGCAGTCTCATTTTATTTTGCATTGTTGCTCTGTTTTAAGCTTTAAAGCACCAATCCCAATTTCACATGTCACTTTATCAACTCTCACTTGCAAGTCAAAAATTTTAAATGTTTTCTTTTTACTTTCTAAGCATGAATGTTTTTTAAAGGCATTGCAAAAATAAGCTTTTTATTTGAATTCTTAGATTTTATTTTTAATAGTGTAATATTTAGATAAAATACGGATTCTGAGATTAAGTACAACCACAGATGATAGAACATGACACATCACCATTGCATCGTTTATAATTTAACTGAAACAGATACCATACAAGTGACCATGACTGCATTTCAGCATGCATGCGTTCACTTTTTCAGCTGAATCCTTGAATACCTCCAGGCAATCAATACGCAGAGGAGCAATGTTTAGCTTGTCTTCTGTTAAAAGATGCACTCCATGGAGTGGTGCAAGCCAAGAGTCAAAAAGTCAATAAAACAAGGCTCTTATTTGTTTCTTTTTCATCACTAATTTCAGCATCTAGGTCCCCGAGTCCTGAAGGAGTTTGGGTGAATTTAGCTATTATCTTTTTATAACAGATGAGTCCTTGTCCTATCACTGGACATACAAAAGAAAATTGCATGTATTAACTAAAATCTGTTTGCTGATATTCTTCTTTGTCTCTTTCTCAGGGCTGGTGACAGATGAGGCTGAGGACCAGGGAATGAGGTTATAAAATCTACAAGAGAAGGAAAAAAAGAAGTGGAAGCTGATTACATAGAAAGTACCTGCAGTAGCCTGAAGTCTTATGACCCACTGACTGACTCCTTCACGGATTATACACTCAAAAAACCATACTTATCCCGTCTTGTTCACGCACCCCCTTTCCTTACCATCATGTCTTCTCCCCTCTTCCTTTTTCCCTTCCACTTCCTTTTCATCTTCCTCTCCAAGACTTCCACATACCCGACTCATCCCTCCTCCCTCCTCTCCTTCTCACCACCAGAAGGAGGTCTCACACATCTGGTGGTGCACAACAAAACTGGAGAGGTATATCTGGGTGCTGTCAACTGGATCTACAAGCTATCCAGTGACCTCACCAAGCTGCGGAGCCACGTAACAGGTCCTGTGACAGACAATCCTCGCTGTTACCCTCCACCTGGTGTCCAGTCCTGCCCCCATGAGCTGGTGCAGACTTCTAATATCAATAAACTCCTGCTGCTCGACGCTGCCCACAACCGCTTAATTGCATGTGGGAGTACTTCCCAGGGAATCTGCCAATTCCTACGTCTGGATGATTTATTTAAGCTTGGTGAGCCACATCATCGTAAAGAGCACTATCTATCCAGCGTGGCTGAGGCTGGCACCATGTCTGGTGTGGTAATCTCTCCAGATATATTTGGTGGGGGTGGCAAACTTTTTGTCGGCACTCCCATTGATGGAAAATCAGAGTACTTCCCCACACTGTCAAGTCGCAAGCTAATGTCTAATGAGGAGAATGCTGATATGTTCAGTTTTGTGTATCAAGATGAGTTTGTCTCTTCTCAACTAAAGATTCCATCAGATACACTATCCAAATTCCCAGCATTTGACATATACTATATCTATGGCTTCAACAGTGAGCAGTTTGTGTATTATCTCACCTTACAACTCGACACCCAGCTCACTTCACCAGATGCAAGCAGCGAACAGTTCTTTACATCTAAGATCGTTCGCCTATGTGTTGATGATCCTAAGTTTTATTCTTATGTTGAATTCCCCATCGGCTGCACAAAAGACGGAGTGGAGTATCGCTTGGTTCAGGATGCTTTTTTGGCCCGGCCAGGGACCCGTTTGGCACGTTCTCTTGGTATTCGAGAGCATGAGGAGGTTCTATTCACTATATTTGCCCAAGGTCAGAAGAACAGAGCCAAGCCGCCCAAGGAGTCAGCTTTGTGTTTGTTCACAATGAGGCAGATAAAGGAGAAGATTAAAGAGAGGATTCAGTCGTGCTACAAGGGAGAGGGAAAACTCTCCCTGCCTTGGCTGCTCAACAAGGAGCTGGGCTGCATCAACTCAGTGAGTGTTTGAGACACCATTTCCCAGAAGTGTTTCTGTGATCAGAATTTAGATTATGTGCTCATCCAAACCCTTACAGATTATGCTAGGAAAATTGTGTGTGTGACTTTAACAATTGCCAACACAGTACAGACCATTTCACATCACTGTTTGACTTCATGTTCAGGTTCTTTCTATATTAAGAAATGTTTATTCAGGTTAACATTTGTATAACTTGTATTCTACTTAGACTGCAGAATACTGTGATGGTGTCAAGGATGTGTTTAAACCTAGGATATCTTATATATCTGATTTACAAATTACCTGCAAAAAAGGAAGATAACCAATTCTTTGTAAACAATACAATTTAATACAATTTAAATACAATTTCTTAAATCTGCCTACAGTATAGTAGAAGACAAAAAGTTACAAATGTGAATTTTCAAACAGTCCATATGACATGACATAAAAGTAAAATAACTACATCTTAATAAACTGGGTTATTGGTGACTCTAGGGACCACAAATCTTTTGATAGTGGCATGACAACAATCCAGACTTATCAAAATATACTTAGAAAATAGACCCATGATTTATGTATGACTTTTTTTCCTCTGAAAGTATTGATTAAAAATCAGCCTGTTAAGTTTAGTTTATAAAGAGTTGACTCTGAGCTGCATATTTGTGTGTTTCACCTGTTCACATAGCCCACATGTAACACACACACACGTACTGTCATGAATAATTCACCTGGTTTCACCTGGACTTATTCAGTCGCTGCTTCACCACCTGCTATAAATCTCTGGACAGCTCTACACCTCTCTCTTTCCATCACCTTTTTTCTTTTGTCAGTTCTTCTTTTTCATTTATTTATTTTAGTCTAGTTCCATCATTTGAAGAATTCATTGCAAGCCTTCTAGTGTTTGTATTTTTTTGCTGTTTTTTTAAGTTTTAAATGTTACTTATTTTTTTACTCCTGTATCCCACTCTCTTTTACCTGCTTCCCTTTTCGGCTCTGTCTCAAGACTTTGATAGACCCCTTTTATCACCTCTTTCTCAGCTTTTTCATTGTGTGACTATATATTATCTGTGTGTGCGTGTGGATGAGTTCTGAGAATGCACTATGTTTAAGGCACTATTGTGATACAAAATATACCAGATGAATGAATGACGTAAACACAAGCCTGATCTGAAGACAAAAAGGAAGAAAGACGAAATGTCTAAATTGTCTGAAGAAGGCAGAAACTATTTGGAAATTCCCTGAAACAGGAAAAAAAGGTAAATTCACTAAAAACAAAGGATTTATTTTAAACATGTGAAATGGTCAGTCATATTGGTAGAAACATTTGTTTTTCTTTTTATGACAGAAGATAACCACACCCAAACATATTATTTGTACAAATTCTTTACAGACACTGTTATTTGGTTGTTTTTAGTTTAGTGATCATGACAGATTTAAATTTTGGGAAAATGATATATCCATCATTCATTAGCATGGTTGCCTTATCAGTCATAGTGAGCATGTGAACATTTTGCTTGGCAATGCTATATAGCCTAGTGGACTCTGTACACAGTCTGTCAACTTTTACAGTATCATTAATTGTGTTTGATGGTCGCTTGCTATTGTACCCCTTCAGATAACCTTAAGAAAAGATTAAAACTCGCTTGTAATTTCAGCTTTATTTGATTTGTTTTCATGCTGTGTTGGGTTTGAAATAGAGAGTAGATGCACATAGTGACAGTGACATCACTCTTGGATTGTGAACTGTCAATTTGGAGCTTTAACTTTGGTGTCTGACTATAATCAGCTTGAATTTTTTTTTTTAAACTAGCAAAAGTAGGTTCTTGATTTTTTTAAAATAAATTAGTAAATGTACTCTGCCCTTAAATGAACACAGTATTAATGTTCAGGTTGCCTAATCCCATTTGGCATGTGATTACATTTGTCCATTCAATTTTCCTTTTTAAAGCAGCAAGACAGCCTCTTCACCACACACCCACTTAAGTTGTGCATGATGTGGCCTTGTACTGTGAGGTGTATTGTATATGCATGTGATTATGCTAATGAGCATACAGTTAGATGATTGTCCTTTATGGCCATCTGTCTCTCTGTCTGCAATCGATCAAGGTCAAGTCAGCAGAGCTTGCTGTGGGATGTCATCGTGATGAATTTATGATCTGCTTGTACGGCATGTTCAATGTTTCCTGACGAGAGTGATGACAGCTTGTTGCCTCTGCGCTAGTGTCATGTGGAAACTTGTATATTGGCTTGTTTTCAAAAAACATGGGTCACTCAATAAACAGTCACCTCTTCTATTCATTTCTACATCAAGGCTATCATATTATACATAATACCATATAAATTGTTTGTATGAAACTTCACTGTGCAGTGAAATTTTATTATTTGACAATTCAGAAATGTCTGACATTTTATAAACTCCATGAGACTGCATTACTTAATCATCATAAACAAGTTGTGTGTGCATTATACCTTATTTAGCAAACAACTTCATGGCCCTAGTTAATAATCCCATCAATAACTTATGACTGCAATGCTTTTATAGGCATTTATGATCCCTGTTACACATAAATATTGTAAAACTGCTGAGTGATCATACATAAAATCAGAAAATCATACATAAAATACACTCTTACTAGGAGTGGAGAAAAACAGGCAACACTTTGCATAAACCCAACCTTTATTGCAGCATCCGAAGAATTAAACATGGTGTAGAGCTTTCACATAGTGGTTATCATCAAGTCTTATCTTTGAAAATGTCATAACTGTTGGCGTTTACCTTACACCTTGGATTCTTCTGGCTGATGAGTATCGACCTTTATTCATTTATAGTCAGTTCTTTGCACAATAGGTGTCCATTGATATGTACGTTTTAAGGGGGCCACAAGAAAAAAATAAAGATGGATGATTCGAAGGCAATGCTGGAGGTAACAACTACTCATTACTCTTAGTGCAATAAAAAAAGCTTCTTTTCAAGCGTTAATCTGTCTCAAATGACAGGTGGATATGCATCAACCTCTGGTACCGCTGTTTCCCCTGAATCCAGATTGGAGATGCAAGTCTTATCTGTAAACCTGCACATTATAGTTTTGCTGGGTTTAACCATAGTTATTTTCAGCAGCAGTCTATGTGATACAAAATTAGTGGTGTCTGGAGAGTTTGGAAATAGTACAGAGACTTCTGACTTCTGTCTTTTTATTTTTAAACCATTCAGTTTTTTTAGGGACCATTACAACACTGTGTAAACTAACCTTTGAATTAAAAAAGTGTAAAATGTTTTCTTCATATATGTTTACTGTTAGAGAAAATCACCTCTTTGATTAATTGAAAAACAAATGATATTAAAGTTTCCAAGAGCACCTTCTGCCACATTTCCAAACCACAATGGGTGTGTCTCAAATTTCTGGTGTCTTCCTGTGCAAATTTATGTCCACTCATTATCAAGAAGAGACCAGTGTTGGTCTTTTGGGAATTAAACTGAGTAGTGGGTGACCTTCTCTACTGTGGGCTGTTGTCCAGCTCTACAGCTCTGTGTGCAGGCTGACCCAGCAAAGCTACTGTCTTAGCATGGCTAATGAGACTGATTCAGACAGGAAGGGAGATGCAGGGTTGTATCTTTGTCTGTGTGAATGTGTGTTTTGGGCTCCCTTCATCTTCTATCTTTTGCATGTTTGTCTTTGTTCACCAAGTGCTCATTTGTTTGGATTTTTGCAGAGTTTTTATTCATTTCTAAGAGACAAGAAAAAAACAATTTCACAAAAGACAAAATGAGGAAAGTTTGCATGCATGTGTGTCTACAAAAACACATACTAGATATCAAAGAAAATAGTTTCCAATAATAGTGTAAAAAGATGCTTGCTCTGGTTTTGCTATTGTGTGCTCAGTGATTTCACTTCTCTTACTCTCTGCCTTTTTTAGAGCATTGTATTGTTTAAGATTTATCACTGTTTATCATAGTTGGCCAGAAATATAGTCCATCTCCGTTGTGTTTTCCATTGTGCTTCCCAAAGAAATTGGGATAGTAGTGACTATATCTCCGCTATCTCTTGGGTCACGTTATTGGTGGGCTTCAGAAACACAAATCACCCACACTACATGGAGCATTTATCATGCTTGGAATTATTAACACTAATGGTTGCTCTTACATCATGCATGCTCATATTTCCTCTGATAAAGTAACTCATCTGTGTGTTATGTATTGATTACTGCAGGATAATTTCAGGGAAGATATTTGTTAAACATTTGAGGCCTTGATTCCCAAAGAACTGCATTTTAATTATCATAAAAAATAATTGTATTATATTTGTAATATAAGATTTGAAATGCATGAGTTTGTCAGTTTCAAATGGGGAGTTATGACCCATCCTACACCTTTTGAAATGCAGATTCAGTGCTAATTGTAGTAAAAAAAAGTGTTAATTTATTCATACTAACACTCACTTCTGGTTGTGTTGGTCAAAAATTTCCTGCTTCAAAAATATGTTTCATAATGGTACCCACTGAACAAAAAGATTTCCTTAAACTACATTTTATCAATAGTGGCTTTCATTGTGAACTGTAGCACATGATTAAAAATGATTAATGACCGCTAAAAGGTCCATGAGAGGGTCAGCCTTTTGTGGATTTGTAATGTTTTGGAGCTTGTGGTTGCATAGCTTTTAGGCTGTGTAAGTTGAATCTGACCTTTTTCCTCAAACACACCAGCAGTCTGGAAGTGATTTCTGAATTGACAAAGAATATAAGAAATCCACAATAACTTCTGTAGTGCATGTTTTCTATAGAAAAACAGAATTAAAATGTCTTATCTTATTAGGTATCTGAGGAAGTACTGAATTAGACATTGTACAATGATTCAGTATACTCTAATCTTTGCTTGTCTGTGGGGAAGTTATGATTTCATATTATTTGTGGTACTTAACTAGGTCAAAAGCTAACTACTTTGTAAAAGGCTGTGATGGTCATCAGGACACAAATCTTTTCAGTACACCCACGAATTGCTGACCTGGAGCATCTAATGAGGAGTGTAATTATTTATTGATGCACATTTATGCTGTGTTGTGTTTGTGATGGTTTATGACATCTATCTGTGTATGTGTGTTTGTGCAAACACATGCATTCATTAATATATATTTGTTTATTTAATTATTCATATGTGTGTATGTCTGACTGCAGAGGATGTTTTTGTACTTGTGTTTGTGTGTGTGTGTGGGGGGCCACACACGTGGGTGTGTAGCAGACTGTCTCAGCTGTGTTTGGGATTTCCTTCTCAGCAAAGCTCAGTGAGACAAGAAGAAGCTTTAGACCATCTTCTGTCTTTATTGCTTTTTGTGTTTGCAAATGGAAATGCATGCACAACCATGTGTGCTAACTTGCAAAACTCTAAACTGCTTGTGTCTGACATAAGCCAAAGCATCTATTTGGATTCACATTTGAAACTGAAATTTCAGCATTCCATCTTTTTTTTTCCAAGTAGTAAACATGGAGTATAAATGACAAGTGTATAAGAGGTCTATAAGCTAAGTATTTGTCTTGAAATGCAGCAGAATGAGGTTTAATACTAAAATGTGTATGTTTGATTAGACTGTGGGTTATTGTTCATTCATAATTCTGTTAAATTGAGCAAATGTGTGGGAGCTGTGTTTAACATGCACTGCAGCAAGAGGTTTCACCAACTGAAAGTGAATCAGTTAATGACTGCATAGTAGTAGTTCCCTAGAAAAAGTTTGTTATTTTGACACCTTGAAAAGTCTTTGAATATAATGTATTTGTGGGTTTCAAGCCCAGCCTAATTTACTCAACCCTATTAAAATTGGCTTGCATACTTGCAGCTGTCTAACAAAAAATGATCCAGTGACATGGAATTTGCTGCACCACATTAAACCTTCCTCGGCTCATGTTTGTCCATTTCACTAGTTAAACCGTCTTGTTAGTACTAGGTTAGAAAATCTGTATCTGTATTTGAATTTACTTTTGAACAGTTTCAGTTTTACCACAAATATCAGAGTAAATTAAGGAAAAAAATCTCACTTTTAAAAATGCGCATCACCATCAACAAATGTCTTCTGTGCCAAAGGAAATCTAAGCAAATAAACAAAATACAGACCAGACTGGAGCTTTCCATGTGGAATTGGCTCAGCTGATGGTTAAGGCTATCTGGGGTGAAGCAAGCTGCTGTCCCACTGTGGCACATTAACCTATATGGCCAACTGACACTCAAACTTTGGAGCCAAGCCCTCTCTTCCCACAGTTCTCAGTCTCTCTCTCCATGGAACCGTTCTACTTTGTGTGTTTTGTTTTCCTGTACACCTTCAGAATTATGAAATTATGACCCAGAAAAGTATCCCTGTGGGGATCAGTCTTAACAATCGCTCCAACATGCTTTTGATTTCACTATAGTGTAACTTTTAAATCTGTGGGGTGTAGACTAATGATCCAGCCTCTTCATTTAGGCGCTGCAATTAAATCTATTATCCTAAAATAGTGTTTCAAGGTGTTTTAAAGTATATTGACTGTGACAAATGTTTCAGCTGATGAAAATTCCTGGATTGTTGCCTTGATCAGAAGTGAAAGGAGCAGTGAAAGGAAACCCTGATGCCGTTTGCCTTTCTAGTCTGGTTGACTGCTCACATTGCTTACAATGCAAGCTCGATTTACTTAGTTACATACTGATTTATTTTATACCTTGAAAATAGATCTCTATCACACACATCTCTAAGTTCAATGTTCAGTATATACCCAAAAAGATTAGCTCAATTTTCATGGTCTTTTTTATTGATTTATTAGAGGTTTTCACAGCACACAGTTTCAAAAATCCATTCCAGTCACTGTACAAGCAACAGTTGGCTGCTGGTGTCTGTGATGCTGAGCTTTTGATACTTTCTGTATCTTGTGATTTCTCTGCATGCTCAATTGAATGGCAATTACAGAAATGCGGAGCATACAGCAACATGCTTTTCATTGAATGAAGCATTAGTTTACTGTCCAGTAATACTAGATGAATATAAGAACTCCAGAATGGACGCTTTAAAAGCAGTTATGGTAACACAAGATAAAAAGGCCTTGTGGTTACAATTGTTACCTTGGTTCCAACACTTAAAAAACTCATTTTATAATATATATTTTTTGTCCTATTATTGTTTTACATAAACTTCTCTCTTGTTTTTGAAGTTTTCCTCTGGTACATATTGATAACAACACCGAGGTTCGCTTCACTCTAATAGTTTATGATTTGGCAGGGGAAAGGCAATAGCCCTTCCTGGCACAAACCTAAAATCAATCTCGGTGTCATGCGTCAGTGAACCTTAGCCTAAATTAGCTGATTGAACTTGTATCCAGCCTGGTGTTTAAACATTAGATTTCAACAGATTGGTAGTATTGAATAAATTACTTCCAATTCCATTATGCAAAGTACCTTAATTGTATACATTAGAAATGTCTGTTTTTTATTTCTGTGTAGCAGATCTTGGTACTGATCTTTACATCCTGTAGAGGGGCCAAATTATGGCGTAAATGAACAAAATCAACAGACTGGGAGCTGATTTTACTTTATGAGACTGATAATCAAATAAAACATCCTGGATGTTGGCATGTCCTCAATAACTAGACTAGTAAATACTTTAAAACTGGTAAACAGTATTACTTCTTGCAGCTGATTCTTGAAGTTATGCAAAGGACTACAAATAGAGGTGCAAGAATAGTACTTCTTAAAGAAAACATTTGTGTAACACAAGTAATAATAGATAATAATAAAACAATGTATAGCAGCTTTACGTTCTATTTAAATGTTCATCAGAAGATGTTAAAGGCATTAAGTGTCTAAACTATTTAAATAGTGCTAAACAAATGAATATATTTGCAAATGTTGCCATATTTTGCATGTTTCCTTTTTGGGGGTATGCTTGTAAATCAGACATTTAGAGCACGAGTTGACCCTTCATCAAAACATTTCTACTTGTTATTTGACCCCAGGCCTCTACAAGAAATGTTTCCTAACTTCAGTTGTTGATGTTATACTTGGGTTTCTGGCACAAAAACTAATTGTGACAAATTATGTAATTGGGATCTTGTGCATTTTCAATTAGATTAGTTGTTGGTGCTCATTTGTGTACAATTTTGACAGCATGCTCACGTGTGGGCGTGAGATGTCAGCTCTCATAATACTGTTGCTTTTATGCAGATATCTAGTCCGCTCTGTGTGTGAACTTTCAGTCCTTCCCCTGCACACTCTGTCTAACCCACATGCATTCAGAAGCACATTAAAAGCAAAGATTCTGCATATATGTTTTGTATTCATGTTTGAGTAGAAGCAGGTCAAGGCTTCAAAATGTTCCAGTCTGTTAGACAGATGTTCACGATCCCCACTGCACTCTCTTCATTATTACACAAGTACACAGTGTATTTCTCTCTTGTTTTGTTGTCATAAGTATGCACAAAAATGCACAAAATCCCACACTCATTAACAACCAATTAAAAAGGAGAAACTGGCTCAGTAGGGAACCTAAAGGCCAAATGCAGCTCTGATTCCTTTCCAGTGCCAAGTCCCAGTAAATACTTGGATGCTGGCCTGCGTTGTGTGTGTATGTGTTTTTGTGTTATTGACTTCTTATTCCCATATCTGACAGTCTAATCTCATCTCTATTCTTTATTAAAAAAAGGCCCTCACTATAAACTTACATAATTAAATGCATTTTTCCATTCTGCAAGACTTGTTGTTCATTGCATCAGCCATCATGTCACAGTACAACTCTCACTTCAACGTTATTGTTCACACATGGGAACGGCTTGAGCTATGTTTAGCATACACACATAGACACACATAAACACACATACACACGTGCTTGTTCTCCATGGGATCAGGGTAATGTGTTTATAGCAGTGTTGAATGAGAGATGCTTGAGGCGCTTGTCTCCGGAGAGCATGTTGATGACATCTCTCTCTCTTCCTTTACGTTTACTTCAATTACTGCTTATAACTCTTTTTTTCTTAATTCACGATTTTCGCTTTTCTCTTATTTGCCTACAAATGATTCAAGTTTTAAAAGAAAAATAAATCTGCTTCCATCCTTAGTTGACAAGACCGATGCATATTTTTAAAAAAATTTTTTACATTAATTATTTAGAAAACATTGTTTTGTACAATAAATGAAATTAATTTTGAAGTTATGAATGTCCTGGCTCAAGACTAAAATTAGCCCAAACTATGATTCTGTTGCAAATGGGTAATAAGGGAACCATACAGGAACACATTTATTTTTATAGAATCTTTTGTCCTTGGAAACATGCACATTGTTTGACCATGTTCATGAGGGAGTAGGCTCATAAACATTGACATAAGCCAATGGGAGAGTTCTTTAGTTAGTCCAAACTTTCCCTGGGTTGTTTTATAATGTTCAGAACCATTCCTCACTAGCTTGTTTGCCTTTTTAAAATCCAGCCTCTTTGCTTTACAACTGACTACTTGGCTGTTTCAATCAATGTCTTTTTAGATACCTGTAAATCCACCTGTGCCTTATTAGCTTTTAATTAACTCATTATATAATTTACAACTTATTAAATAAATATTCTCTCATATTAAGTTTAACAATATATTTTAGAAGTGAAACATTTAATTTTAAGCACAAAACTAATTTAGATCTTTTACTTTACAATCTTAAAAAATGTATACTTAAAGTGTGAGCTGTAAAAAATGACAAGCAGAAAGGAACTGTGATGTCTTACAGTGATTGTGTGTGTGGTTCTGTGGTTAGTGGGTGCGCAGCAAGCTGTGGTTGACGCAGTAACATTCTTTCTAGTGCTACATGGTTTAAAACCACATTATGGTCACTCCTGCTCTTATCCCTTTATGGTTAATAGCTAATTCTTTGGGATGAATCCAAACTCTCGTTGGCCCTCTCTTGCTCTCCCTGGCTTGAGGCTCATTAGTGGTTACAAGAGTGCTGTTGACCCTAAAGCCCTCAACTATGTCTCTCCTCTCCATCTTCTCCCCTTTACTCTTTTTTTCTCCCCTTTTTTTTCCTTTTCCTCTGGTCTGAGCTGCCCCACTCTGTCTTTCATAACCCCATCATCATTCATTCAGCCATAGTTTGGCAGCAGTCTCTGTGTGTGGAAGCATGCATGTTGCCAGGGGCCAGCCCTGTGCCTGGGTACAGCAGAGGTCTTTGGTAAGGACAACATGGGGGACCCTGTCCTTGTCTAGCCCCCTGGAAATAGAACAAAAGTGTGTGTATGTTACAGCGCATGTACTCTGATTCGTGTATAAGCTATAGCAAGTAAAAATATTAATAGCATGGTCACAGGTCCTGTAGGTCAACAGGGACAGGCTGCATAGCCTTCAAATGTACTAACAAAGGACCAACAGCAGGTCACCTTTTGTGAGGCAAGAATCTTTGCAGAGATTTACATCAAGTACATATTAATCATTCAGGTTATAAGTTGTGAGCACACACACAAACATGCACAAAATGCTGAATATAAGAACAACGGCACATAAATGGAGATAAAAACGGTTAAAAACCAATATGCTAATCCTTAAAAGAATGATTTATTTAAGCAATAAAATTGACTCCTGGCATGACATAAAATTGATTTGTTTTATTTTATGTATCAGGCATATCTAGACTGTGACAAATGGAGGATAAAGAGCTAATAGCTTTTTATATATTTTTTATAGTTTTCAATATCACAAGTCTATTGATAATGGCAGCCCAAAACTTGAGTCAAACGCCTTCAGAATGAAGCAATTCCCCCTGTTGGAACAGCATTATTAAGTCCATTTAGTCCATTTCAGACTAGTGGCAGAAAAAAAGCTTCAGCTCGTCAATGAATAGCTGAGAAAAGATAAAAGAGGCAGACTCTTGGAATTACATGTCTACAAGGCAAACAACAGCTAGCAGATGTCAGGCCTGTGTGGGGCCACATTTGTCTGCAGTGAAAACACGTCGACTGAACGCTTCACTGTGCCTCAATCTGAGCTGTTGACTCTATGGTAATGATGCAAGTCAAGCTAAACATAACAAACCATTAGCGTCCTCAGCATGCCGACAATGGTGCTGGAAAGATGGTGATTTCACGTCTGTGTGTGTGTGAGCTTGAAATACACTGGGAATGCAGATTAGTTTACAAGTATGAGCCGCCCAGCATAAATAAATTCTGGCTAAACTATGCTACCATAAACGACTATTTTAAACAGTTTTTAACTCTGGTATCATGCTACTTAATCATTTCAGGTTGGTTTCCAGACATCAGAATGCAGATTTTAGAAGAGGAATAATAGTTTATTTGACAGAAATATGTAGTGTTATTTAATGGCAATCATTTTGACCTGCAGGTCATCTTATTTCTATTTGGTTGGATGACCTCTGGAGCAGCATGTGGTTATTTGTTTAACCATCATGTAAATGCTTGTAATTTTGAATCATCCTTCATGATTCTTTTTTAAAGGGAAGTGGAAAAGACGGTCTGAAAGAGCTGTTGGCAAGTGAAAGCAGAAAAAAATAGTAACCCATGGGACAGTCGTGATTTCCCACAGGCCAGTTTCTGTGAACTTTAACAAAAAAAAAAATGAAGATGTAAGAGGGATATTTCAAGGCTGAAAGGGAAAGGATACAGAAGAATAAAGATGAGTAGAGAGTGGTGTGGATGGGGAAGAGAGAGAGATTTGGAAAATGAGTTAAATAAGAGTTGGTTCCGTTGTGCTTATCAGAGGAAATGAGGGAAACTGTATAGCACAAACCAAAAGCCAGAGTTCACACTATCACTGAGCCATGACCATCTCTGCCTGTTCCATCCTTTCCTCCTTCCTTCTCCTCATGTCCGTGTTTTCACTTTTGTCCCTCTCTTGACTTGAGTTCCCCTTCTAATTTCCTTCCTTCTGGCTTATCATATCCTCCTTCATCTTCCCTGCATCACCTCCGTTGTTCTTGTTTTGCTCCGTGTCCTCTTCTCCTCCTCTCAAATTACTCGCCAAACAGTTCCCAAATTGAGAACATGTTTATGTAAATCATACAAAAGCCAGAGTCATTGTATGTGTCCCTTCTTCCCTTTCTCTCTCCCTTATCTCTGTCTCTCCTGCTCTCCATCCCACTCTCCTTGTCTGACTTCACTTTGTCACTTTGAGTCTTTGTTCACTGAAGTTAAACTTTTTTGTGTTTCTGGCTGCCTTTGAACGTCTGGTGGAAGGCAGACAATGTCCGCCAAAGGCGTTTTCACAACCTTTTTTTTGTTGTTGTTCAACCTAACTCACTCACACAAGTACACACAGTCCCTGACAGCTTTGCTGTGTTGAAGGGGTGTGGTGATTGATTAGTCTCTATGGAGACGATATGTCTTATAATGAACAAGAGAAAGCTGGCATGTTAATTTGTTTAGCGTGGGAGGCTTAATCAGGCTTGTGTATGTGTGTTGTTTTGTTCCTTTAACAAATGTTATGTATATGTATTTGCATTATTACATCCTGTTGCATTTTCAACATGACTTTGAAAAATCCTATTGGTATAAGGTACATTTTTCACTAAAACACCCATTTTTATGCACTAAAAAATAATAAATCTAAACTAGTAGCAGAGACACACTTTGTAGAACATATCAAATATATTTTTTAACTCCAAATTTAACACTGTACAGTACTGTACAATGTACTGTACAGTAAATATGCATTGCTTTCCATTATATGATAAACTGAACTCAGTTTAAATGTATACTGAGTTTGATTGAAATGTGAATGATGCATTGATGTGTAGTCATACACATACACAGAAAAAAAAGGCACATATCTATTTATTTTTCATTCAGATGTGTGTGGATTATAGGTTGTGTCTCCTGTGTGTTTTACTGTGTATGTGTTTGAGGTTATCAGGGTAATGCAGGTGATGTTGATTATCTTCGTCATGGATGTCAGTGTCAGGGGAACCTCCTGATTTGTGCATTACTATCCCTTGCTTTTAATGACATCTCCATTGCACACTCACACAAACACACACTCAGTATATGCATAGATCATGTGTGACATATCAGCACATCAGCATGGCAATGAGCATGTACAAGACACTTTGATTATGATATGCTAATCTGACCTATAATTTACTTCCTGTCATTCCTCTTCACCAGTGTCCTGTTTATTCATTCACCTAGCCCTCCATCTCCATTCCAGTAATAGTTGATTTATTCAGTCTATTGACTTAATTTTTGTTCAACATCACATTGGCTTATACAGATTGCAAAAGTCCCCGTTGTGTTTGCATAAAAGGCCAGAGTTCAATATTAGTCACCTTTTATTCCTGAAAAAATAACTGAAAAAGTAGAAGGGAAAATGTTTCCAGTAAGACCAAAACATGGCTTTATAGAAGTGGCACACTTTGTCTATTTTGTGCTGAGTAATTTGAAATTAAGCTACATTTTACACTACAAATTGTTAATGGTTTGGTTAACTTCCTTCTGATTTTTTTGTCTTTCCACTCTCCAGCCACTGCAGATTGATGATAACTTCTGTGGCCAGGACTTCAACCAGCCCTTAGGAGGCACAAAAGCCATTGAGGGCATCCCGCTTTATGTGGACAAAGATGACGGCATGACCTCTGTGGCTGCTTATGACTACAGAGGAAACACGGTGGTATTCACCGGCACTCGCAGTGGACGCATAAAAAAGGTAGGAAACTGGGAGTTTGAGAGTTTTAAACTTTAGTTCTATTTTATATAATGTATTGCTTTTCATGTTTTACATTCAAAACTCTTCTTCTGTACCAAAAAAGGCTGTTTAGCAGAATTTGTCTCCTGGAAATGCTTAGCACATAGAAAACACATTGTCACTGAAATAACTGCTCAAAGGAAAATAATGTCACAAATTTACATTGAGATGCTTCTGTAAGTTTGTTGCATTAAATGTATCTTTTAGGCATTATATAATTATGCATTATTGATGGTTAGTTCTAATTAAACATATTTGTACTCATGGTGGATGGCTAGTAGGCCTATATTGTCCATTTGATAGCATTTTGGGTTTGATTGACCTCAGAATATTTTTTCTATTGCTTTGTCAACACACACATACTGCTGTAAAACCCTGTAAGATGGCAGCTTTTAAGATGCAAGTGTTTTGTAGCAAGGTTGTGTGTGTGTGTTTTTGAGTGATTTGTGGAGTGGAACTAGCGCTGTAAGACAAACTAAAGCTATGTGGGTTTTATCTCGCTGAGTGCTGTGGTCACAGGAATTTCAAAAGCCACTGAGTGTTTTTTAGTGGCTATAAGGTGGGTGCAGATGTTTTTTTTTATGTGTCTCCTGGGCACCACAGGTGAGAAAACCCCATGTTTTTTTTATGTGTTTTTGTTTGCGTGCTGAAATGGGTGCCACAAAATGTCTCCTCAATCACAGGCAAGCAGTAATTTTTCTCTCATGTTCAGCATACACACAGCATGCAGCCCTTTTTGTGAGTGTGCTTGTGCATTTACAATATGTGTGGGCTCCTCAAGTCCTCATGTTGAGTAGACGGCATGGTGTGTGTGCCAATCAGCTGCTCCTTCATCTGAGATCTGACTGAGCTGTTGCTGTGTTTTTTGTGTGTGTTTGTTTTTTTATTTTTTTTCCACCTTTTTCCTCTGCAGGACATCATTGCATTTCACACTGAGTAAAACTGTCAACTGAGGATAAAATAAACTGAATAAATGCATACGTAATACAAAATAAATTTAAAAACTATGCATATTTCAGTGTCTTACATTTAACTTTAAAAAGTTTTAGATAATATCTTGAAAGTTTTTGTAATGATTTTAAGTCATCTATCACATTATTCATTATTTACTCACTTGACATAAATATCCTTTAATATGCTGTAGTTTTAGATGCAGCTTTGGCTGTATAAAAATTTGCCTTTGCAGCCTTTAAATAACCTTTTGCAATACAATATTGCTTTTGTCAGCTGTTTTTATATTGGCTAAAATAAGAAGTAATATGCAATACGTATGCAGACAGACACATGCCGTCTTACACAGCTTCCTGTCACTTGAGTTTTGTTAAGTCAACTGAAACCTAGCACGATAGTCCTTGCGACTGACCCCTGGACGATGTCTGTGGCTGTGTGTGCAGACAGATGATTTGTGTGTCTGTTGAGAGTGTGGGGGTCAGCAGATCTTGGATGATATCCCGCTGATTGGAATCCCATTTCCCCTCAGCCGGCATATCTTCCTGTGCCCAGGGATGGAAAGAGGAAGGTGAACACGGAGGTGGAGGCTGCCAGTGTCCTCGCACAAATCAATGCAGATGCTGCAGTGAAATGTAGTCATCTGTATGAGCAAAGGAATGGCAAGACAGGGTGACAATTACAATAAATCAACAGTGATTCGAGCTACAGCCAATTTGTTAAGCTTTTTTTTCCACTTCTCAGTGTCTGCAAAGTTTTTTCTCTGACACAGGAGGTGATCAGTTCTGCTCTAAATTAAATTCTTTGAAGTTGATTGGACAACAAGTAATAAATTTCTAAACCTAATTTAGACAATACAAAGTTTAGAGGGACTAAGAAAAGGAAGGGAACTGGGATTAGAAATAAGGAGAAATAGAAAGTGATGCTGAAGCAAATGTTACAGGCTGTGCAGTCTTATTGCTACTCATTAGAAGTTAAACTGTGCTCCTGGCCTAATGAAATGTAAAGCTGCAGTGTATTGATGTCTACACGAGCGCACACGCACAGACACGCACGCACATGCGCAAGCGAACACACACACACACACACACACACACACACACACACACACACACACACACACACACACACACACACACACACACACACACACATCCTAATACTCATTAGGATTCCTACAATGGGACTGTTGTGAACTGTGTGTTTGCTTGCATGGACACGTCTCGCCTGCTAGACTCTGTGTATTGATTGATCTATGAATATATAATCACTAATGTAGATCCTAAATTCAAGCAGTACATTGGAAAAGTGTTGGTTTCTTTGTCTAGGTATGTATTTGTGGATATGTGTGTGAAGGAGGAGGAGAGATGTGTTCTTAGTTACGTTTTGTAAATCTGCACCCCTTTACAGCAGCTTCACTAATCTCAATATCATGGCTGACTAAGCACCTGGCATGTACAGTATGAGCAAATTACAGTATAACTATGCTTTTACTGTTGGGTTAATGGTGTTCTTTTTCTGAAAAGAAAAAAAAAAATCTGATACTTTACACTGTGCCCTTGTTTGTCCAGTATTCATTTTCTAACAGATGATATTTTTGTTTATGTATTTATTTATTTTTAAAAGGACAGCTAATTTACCACTTCATGCTAAAATAAGTCACTTAATGTTGCAGTGGAGCCTTTATCTCAATATTATTTTTGTAACTGCTGACAATGAAACAGTTATTTACATTTTCAAATAGTGTATAAATGATCTAATAAACAGACTGGAGTCATTAATATTGAAAATAACTGTCTTTTAATTATTAAAGTTGTAGGATTGATTATAAGAAATGTTCTAAAAGAATTTACTATACTGTAAAGTGACAAAATTGAGGATGTGACATAATGCTTCTGAAAATGATTGCTTTTTTATACAAATTGGGGATGGATAACTAAAGAACAACATCCAGCTAAAAAATGAGACAATGTCACAGAGAAATTATTAAGTTAGAACTTAAGTGTAGACAAGTGTAAATATTCTTAGTTGTACAGTATAGTTTTCTCATAACATAACAGAGCAAGCAGCCTCACATTAAAATTTAATGTCTGCCAGTATCCAGCATACATATTTTGCACCCAGCACTTCAAAATCAAACTGATGTTTAATTGTGTTTATTTTTAAAGATATCACAACAACCCTATACTTATATTTTGTTAACAGACATGGTGGTTTCAGGGTACTGAGATCTTACCAGCTGTGAGTTCACTTTAGACCTTCTCTTTTTTACCAATTGCCAGAAACATCCCAAAAATCCTCCTCAGATCTCTGTAAAACCTGGAAATCCTTTCTTTTCTTTTATTTCATTTCCACTTTTGTCTACCTGGGAGAACAAGGTGCTCCTGCTGCATCAGTCGAGATGAAAAGAAACTCTCAACAGCCTGAAGTATTTCCAGATTTAGGAAACAAAAAGAGATAAGCAAGGCAGATGGAGAGAAAGAGGAAAAGAGGGGGATTTACTCCTAGTGGAGTATAGGTGTATGAAGGTGTCTGTGTGTGGGGTGGGTGAATGGGTATGGTTTCATGTCATTTCATCATTTCCCTCCTAGCAGCAAATCCAATTACTTTTCCTTTTCCTTTCTATCTTGGATGATAGCCTGAGTGACAGGACTGATTGGAGTACAGCACTACTGAGGTAACTGTGCCAACTGGTTGATTGACATAACACTGGCACTTCTCTGTCTTCAGACAGAGAGACAAGTGAGACTGGTTAGACTTCAGACCATTTCAGAGCTGCTGTCTGGGACCAGAAGTTCACTTGCCCTGCTCCCTCGATCACAAAAGCCTCCTGCTTGAAGATGATCTATTTCACTCTTTTGCAAGATACTCAACATGTTCCTCTTTGGTTCAGTATGAAGAGTTTCACATACTGCAGTGTGCTGTCTTGTCCTCTCCATTTTCTTACTACTCCCAGCTAACAACTTCCCAATCGCTTGATGGTATCTGATTTAACAAGACACATGAGCAATATATTGAGTGATTTTTCTACTTTACACCTCTCCACTACATTGATCAGGAACAACTCAGAATCCTCTAAGTGTCTAAACAGTGTATTTATTGTTCCTCCACGTTTTGCATCAAAAATAATTGAGAAAGAATCATTAAAAAAAATATTTTGATGTTATCTCACTTCTAAATTGTTTCCTACCCTAAACTAAAATGCTCTTCTTTCTCTAGTCCTGTGTCTTTTTGAATTTTTGCAACTTTCTTATAATGGAGTATATTTACTGTAAAGTGTATTATCTAAATACATTTTGTCTACTGAGCAGTTTCCATGAAAGTACTTTTTGCAGCTTTCTTACAGTTGAGGCAATTATAGGTCTATAACTGATAAAAATGGAAAACATTCTGATCCTATGATGAGAAGTCACTTGTCTGACCATCCTCGCTGAAGACCAGTTGCTTGGATCTTTTCCTAGAGTTTGAGATGGCCATGGATCTATTGGCTCTGCAAGGGAAGCAGTAAAACTTGCTGTCAGAATGATTAAGCCTAATCAGGAAACATGGGATGGGAGGTAATTTAGCATGTGAATGCTAATTAGAGCTAGCATTTAGACTGGCAGGCGATGATTGAAGCTGTGCATCGGCTGCTCATGCTGGTTAGATGGCAAAAACTCCATTCTGGGGGAGATGATTGATAATCTTTGCGTCGAGCTGCTGTCTGTTTCTCTGTTTATGTGTAAATGAGTGTGAATTATTGTTTCCCTTTCACTCCATTGCTAACTCATAATGTGCAGATGAGCTCAACACCTGAACACTCTAATTCCATATTTATCCCATTAACTGAAACTTAGTGATATAAAGTCCAATTTGTTTCTCATAACACAGTACAACATTTTTGGAAGCACATGGTTTACTCCTATCCATGTCTTCACTTTTAAAAACCTCCTTGTCCAAAAGAAAACATTAATGTATCTAAAAATGTAGCCCATTGTTGTTATCATGTGCAAAGAAGAATAAATGGGTGTGAGAATGGCTGTTTTAGTGCTGGTGTGTTATCTCCTATAACTATGTGTGAATGTGGCTATTAGAAGCTTCAGAGTGAAGACCTGTGTAGATCCTACAGAAGTAAAATTATTGCTTTAAGCGGTACTACTATTTGAGTGATTGTTTTATTTTTTCCTCTTGTACCCATTATTCCTCCTTGTCTTTGGGTTTTATACTGTTTCTGTCTACAACAACCCTTCTTTTCTCCTCTGCTTCCACTTACTTATATGTCACCTTCAGTTTCATCTCTTTTGACCGATGTATTGTAGATGCCTGCAAATCTGCTTCCCGAGAGACTTCCATGCCTCATTTGAGTATGTGTATGGCAAACTGTCCTTCTCTCTTCTACTCATTTTCATAGTGCTGTCTATCCATTAGTACATTATGGCACATCAACCTTTAAAAACTGGGGTGGGAGCCTTCATGAATGGGAGACAGCAATAGACACAGGTACAAAACATACAATGCAGATAAAACTGCCTTTTAGACAACTTGATTTGATGATTCAGTTCAGCAGATACTTACATTTGCACAGGAGTGCCAACAGTTTGTTTTGTAATTTAATTGGTTGTGTTCATTAAGGTATTAGTTTCACAATGTTGGAGTCTTTAAGCATTTGTGATTAGGACACTTTTCTTGATTTAAAGCAGAACTAAGTAAGTTTTGCTCTCGCTCTCCCCCTACTGGTCCCCTGTGAAAGCTCACTGTCGTAACGTTCCCCCGCCGCCGCCACAGACCCCCCCCCTCACCCCCCACCCCCTCCACCCCGCCGCCGCCCCCAAACAACAACGTGCAGAGAACGCTTTTGCAAGAAGAAAGAAAAACAAAACCAAGAAAATGTCTCGAAAGGTGAGTATTATTGTCATCTTTGCGCTCCTAAGGGTGGCGTTGCTAACAACGGCAAGGGCTTCATGCTTGTATTTATGTACGTGAGTGTGAGTGCCGTAAAGCAGGTTTGTTCTCGCGAGATTAGTCGGGTCCGATCCACTGAAAGTTGCAAGTGCTGCTTTCAGGACACAGACCCCGGAGGGAGGGGAGGGACCCACGAATCACCCCGCCAAGTCCTTGTTTACCCCCACAGGGACTCTAGAAAACATTTATTGAGGTGAAAAAACTTACTTAGTTCTGCTTTAAAAATTCTAACTACCCAGAACGTACCCCTCCAAACTGTTCTGACTTGTGCAAAGTGTTCTGGTATGATTACAGACTTTACACAACTTTTTCTTCTTAATTAGATAAGACGTAGAACCAAGTGTCAAACATTTCGATTGAGCTCAGTATATTGTTATTGTTTGAGGCCAATTGCATTGCAAACTGTCTTTTTGAAACTCTCCATCAAAATGCTTTAATATCCTGTAGTTCCTTTAATTAGAAGAACTTGAGATATTTTGTCATTTTAACCATTGTTAATTTTTAGCTAGTTGTTAAATGTAAACTGTAGTTATTACCATAATTTACACATGTATTTTGTATTTCTCAGAAAAACACATTTTAAAGTACATGTGTTATAGTCTATTTGACCTAATTACAATTTATTTTTATTGTCTAAAGGATTCAGTACAAAAGTACATTAAACAATTGAGCTCAATATGACTGTGTTTAAATACATTCTATGTGTTAAATTGTCCTGCTGAGACTCATCTGCATTTAAACTCCATAGCAGTTTAATGTCATAGAAGGAGACAAATATCATAGGTTTTATCACTTATTTGTGGCAGCAACGGCTAATGTGCCATTGTGGTTGTGGGTTCAGATCTCATGAGAGCTATCACTTCAAATGTAACACCCCCTGTGTCCTTGAGCAGGGCATTATCCCTGTGGTCCCTCTGGGTGAATATGGTTCAATATTAATGGATGGGCAATGTGTGCAGAAACCTAGATGGATATGTTAGAGAGCTAATGAATCTTTGATAAGTGGGAAGGCTCTTTGTACGTCAAGAGATGGGAGGAAAGATCACAGCCAAACCCGCCAATTGAGAGATGGCTTTAATTCACACAAAACCCTTAAAGAGTCTGACATTGGCATTGCTGTTATAGAGCAGAGTGATCCACAAAGCATCAGAGATAAATGAAATAGCCAGTTTTTTGACAGTCTGCTGTCCAATTATTGGTTTATGGCTCTGTTGAAATATTTAATTTTACTGCTTTTGAGAACAGTGGACTTTATGAATTCCTTTCAAAAGTCTCTGCTACTAAATCTACAAAACTATTGTTTTTTGACTCATCTAAAATCTACTTTTTTGCATTAAAACCAACATACAGTAGTTTCTGAATTCTATAGTATTTTTCATCTGTTTAAAGTCCTTTATTATACATAGTAAATGCAAGTAGTACAGATATACAACAAGATGGTTGCTGCTCAGAGGAATAAAATGCCTTTATTGTTTGAATAATCTGTTTCCAGTTTAAGTATTTTTGATTTCTGAACTTTTTCCAATGTGCTCATCATCGTTGTCCAGAAAGACTTCTCTAATTATGATGTCATTGACATATCAATGCTGTATGAATACAACACATTATGAATAAAAGAGGAGAATGAGCCAAACAAGAGAAAAACCCCATGTTTAACCCTCTGACCAAAGAAACCCTGGCCCTAACCCATTCAGACATCACTAGTCAAATCACAGTCACAATGTCCCAACATCAGGGCTTGTGAGGCCACAAGTCCAGACAAACAACAGACAAACAGACGTGCAGTGTGGAAGTTCAGCAGCAGCCAGCAATGCAGTCAGACAGCTGTTGAGTTGATGACCAGTGTCTAGTGCCAGTGGCCTGATTCAAGTTGGCTAATCTCTTTACATCACATGTGTCAAGATAGATACAAAAGGGAGGATTCTGGTTGAACATGTGTCTCTGTCACTGGCATGCATCTGGAGAACAACTGGTATGTTGGGACTGGCTGTATGTGTGCACGATTGTGAGTTTGATTTGTATCTAGGCAAGTTTGCTTAAGACATTTGTCTTCAGCACAATGTGTTACTATTAAGAGAAGGAAGTAGTTTATTCTGTAAAGGTCTATATTCAACTTTAACAACAGGCAATAGATGCAGCTTTGATTGATGTGCATTTTTGTCTAATTAGAGTGCTAAAAATATTGTATATGTATGTAATCTGAGTGTGTTCTTCTCCCAGGTACATTAATCTCTTTCATATCTAAGAAAAGATGTTGCCTGTGTGGGTGCTTGTGTGTATACATATGCATCTAATTAAAGGGGTCATGTGGGAAAGAATACAGTCTGCGCTGGAAGAACATTTTCTATTTGTTTTTGTGCAGATGTGTGTATTGGTCTCTGATAGTTAGGAACCCTAAGATTATAGGGGATCTCACACTCCCTGGAGTCCGTGGGTTTACGAGATCACATTCATTAGTGTGTGTGCTGTTTTTAGTGTAGGAAGTAATGTGCGTTTACATACTAGTGCAGCTGTGCTTTCTTCATGTAGAGTTGTAGTGGCCCACCTGATGCCAGGGCAGCTGTCGCACAAACAGTCCTCTGCTCACACACACACACTCACATACAAACACTGTGCCAGGAGAGATTTGTGTGTGTTTGCTGCAGAAAGGAAGAGAATGGGGCAGCTGCAGTATAAAGCCTTCATCAACTGTTCCTCTAGACTGCCCCATCTGTCCATCCATTAATACACACTCTCACTCCCATACACTAATACATACACATGGTTCATCTGTTGTCTTATCAGTCACACATGGTGCACTTCACACTCAATGGGGTCTGTCATGACAATGATGTGTATTCTCTGATGTCTTGGGTGAGGAAAATCTGAGTGTCTACTTTGTCTGACACCAAAAATTGCCATTTGTGGCATTTTTAAAAAATACATTTGACTTGTTATAATCCATCCCTTTGTGACAATTAAAGTTGGACCTGAAAAAACAAAAAACAAAGATTAAACGAAATGTCCGTCAGAATCTAAAGCCTTTCTTCTCAGGGATTTTTTTTTATTTGTTCACTTGGTAAGTTGTACTATGTGAGCCTGACTTGAGGTCTTGCTCATTTTGTGGAAATTTATTTTTCTCAAATCTTTTTTTTTTTCTTTTTTACATTTTATTTTCCATCCAACAGCCCTGTATCCAAGTGTATTCAAGTGCATAAATAGTTGATGAATCTCTGTATCACCTATGAGCCAGTATCAATATATATTTTTTTTATATTGCAATTAATCAATTTCTGTTAAATCACCAATACCTGCTTAATTTGTTTTTGTTTTACTAATTTATGTTGCTTTTCCCTTTGTCATAACCTTGATATCTCTGTATGTATGTTTTAGTCTAACTGAAAGCCAGCTTGCCATTCAGGCACAAGGACGTCATGTCACAGCTCAGCACCCATATGTTAATGAGGTAGAGCGAGACGGTGAGACTCTGAAAGTTGCTTGGGGTTAAGGAGAAATAATGAAATAAAAAGTAAGAAGGTTGACAGTGAGAGACAGTGTGTATCAGAGACTGAGAGCATTGTCCTTGATGATGTTTATGATATTGATTGCCTGCTCTCAAGAAGCTTCCTGATTTGGGCACTTGTGAACGTTGTGATTGCAGCGAGAACATCTAATGTCTGGAGTGGCCTCTGCAATCAGGACAATGACCCTTTACTCCATGCATGCTCCCTCTTGCCCACACACTTTTTGTAAAGTTCTCTCACTCACATGCTTACTTGTATACCCTTTCAGATTCATAATTTTCAAGTGTTTGTGAAAGTCATCATGAAGCAACGCATGCACTTTTAAAGATGGTAAAGAGGATTTTGCCCCGAATGAGAAGCTCGATGGCTTTTTGTCGTCTTTTGAATAGTGTGCATGCATTTTACCCCCCCTTACCCCAATGCCAGTAACACCTCAGTTGAAATTTGCTTAGGAGTCTCCCATTATTTGTTTACTATCTGCATCGCTTGAGTTTTTTTTCTGGAACTACTACAACTTTGTCCAATATGTTGGACTCATCAATGGTAAAGGGCTGTTTATTGTTACTCTTAGCAGTACAAGTGTCATTGACAATCTAGTAGCCAATAGATAATGAAACAAGTTCGTTATCTTTTGGCTACATCATTTCAAGCCCCACCAGGTCTATGATTTATAGATATTATAACCATAAGTACAAGACCACTGCAAGATTTTAAAAGTAAATTTGACATCTAAATTTGCTAAAACATCCCCTTTACCACCTTTAAATTCTTCTGGTGAAACTTTTTTTCCTCATAAAACTGTATGTTTTGTCTTTACTACTACAATTTGGCAGTTAAAACCCAGCTAATGTACTGTAAGTACCTGGTAGAAAACAAATGAGGTTTCAAAGAAATTTTATTTTTATTTTTTCAGGGAATGAATATGTACATCTGTCATTGTTCCTCTCTCCATGAATGACCATGACAGTTGTCACATTCCCTCACTGTATTTCACACCAATTAGTATTGTTTGTCTCAAGCAAGTGGAAAACCTAGGCCTCTTCGGATGGGCAAGGCTATAGTGTTGTCTTAAAAGGCACAATGTGTTACAGCCTTTATATTATGTTTTACACATTTTTTTAATAGAAACACTTACCATTGTTCAAATATATAGATTTGGGTAAGAATAAAATTAAAAAATAATTTGGAAATATTGAGTCAATTTTTGCTTTTTTCTCATTTCTGCTTTCCATGTTTTCATCCTGTTTTACTGACTGAAATGCAAACACATCTGATTGGGAAACTGTATAAAAAAGATTACTTTTGTATTTTAATATTTTTTTAAACTGTATAAAGGAGTACATATTCTAATCTCTAGATTAGATGGTGGTAATAACTTGTATTGTCACATGGTGTTGTCATTGTTAGCACTAGTTGCTCACTGCCAAATGTTAGCCAGTCAGCTGGTTTGATACAATGGTGTTCCAAATGCCTGTATGGGTTTTTCTATTTCTTCCTCTTAAGATGAAACAGATGGCATTGCTTTTTTGTGTTGTGCTGGTTTAATATTTGTTATATTTACTACCTTTTTTCTTAATTTCCTCACTTTCCTTTCTTTTATTCTACTTCCCCATACTATAACCTGGTTAAACATATACTTAAGCCATAGGTCATCTTTTTAACTTTAAAGTCTTTTCCTTGTAGTTACATATGTGTACCTTTTGTGTGTTTGTCCATCTTGACGGACATTAAGATGGACAACCAGATGAGCAGATGCTGGCAGATAACTACATAACTAATATATACAGGCTGATAGTGGCAGAATACGAAGGATGAAAACCTGGTGTTCAGCCATCTGTTGTGTGTGTTAGTATGCTTTCCTCTATTGTATCTGTATAGAGCAGAGAGAATGTCTTAGATTACCAGGACTGATATCAAAGTCACACTCACGGACACGCTTCAACTGCCAGCCCTGAGCATGCGCGTGCACACTCTTGGTCTCTATATAGCCTTTTCCCTGGGAAGCATACAAAGCATTCACCTGAAAGACAGGCGGCCATTGTGGTGTGTGTGTATGTGAAGGTTTCCCCTCTAATTGAAGCGTACAGTGACTTGGCAGGCAGCCTGATGTTGGAGTCATATGGGGCGACAATAGAAGAAAGGAGTAACACAAAGAGAAGGTGCATAGAAAGGGAAGGATGAGTTGTAGAGACAAGTGATGGAAGAAAAATGCAGAGGACAAAAACGAGGGATTGAAGACTGATGAAGGAGGATGGTTGGGAGTAGCAATGATCAAATGATTATTAATGTCGTTAAAATGACTGAAAAAAAAGTTTTTATTTTAAAGCAAAATAATGTGAAGCAGTCAATGGGATCCTATTAAATAAAATCCAGCGATATTCCATTTATTCTATGATGCTATAGCTATTTGCAACGTGCTGTGTATCAAGTCAGTACAAATGATTAGGCACAGATCAGTTGGCAGTCTCAAAGTTTATGACTGTTTATAAGTCAGTTTCTAAACCACTGACATTTTTCTGTCATATCATTCCTGTGGATGAAATTGTTTTTAATGGCACGTCAGAGACAGTTCAGGAATCTCTCAGGTCATGTGTAGCATAGAGCATTACTCCCTTCTTCTGTTTGTGTGAGCTGTCAGTCAGCTATGAATGACGGCTGAAGAAGGGGGAAAAAACCAATACCCTGAACATTCTTCTGTTAAAGTCAGTTGGCTTTTTTGGTACTGAGAAACACTGCTCACCAAAGCTTGGCATCACCCAGCATTTTTTTTAGGTATAGCTTCTGTTTGGAACAAATGTGTACAAAAACCCAAGAGTGTATTTTTCACTCTAATAAACAATCCTCTGTAGGTCTTGTATCTAGGCAATTTTTTTTTAGCTAATTGCTTATATGCCACCTCATGCACTTAATATTGACAACATGAAAAACACCAAAGATAAACTGATCAATGCAATATATGCTTCTCAAAAGTTAAATAAGCTTATTAAATACATTTATTTGTGATATTCAATTTCTTGGAATAAAGTTTTTCAAACTTTTTAGTATTTTTGATGAAGGTTAGGGCTGCACGGTGGAAGTGTTGGTGACAATGTTATCTTGCGGCAAGAAGGTCCTGGGTTTGAAACTCAGTTGGTGCCTATTTGCAAGGAATTTGCATGTTCTCCCCGTGCCAGTTTCCTCCCACAGACCAAACCTTGCATAACTCTAAAGAAGGCCTAGATGTGCTCAAATGTGAGAATAGCAGTTTCTCACTTTGTGGCCCTGTGATGGACGGATGACCTGGCTGCTTTCCCAATGATCACTGGAAATGGGCACCAGCCTTCATTTATTTCAGTTTGGCCTTTAAGACAATCTTGCTAAACAAATTCTCAGCTAAATTTCATGACCCCGAATTGAACACAACATTATGCAAATGGACATTTGGAATTTTTAAGAAATTGCTTATGGTGTTTCAACATGGACAAGCACACTTCATCCACCCTTCTCATCAACACTAGGGCCCCTCAAAGTGTCAGTTAATAGACATGACCGCTGAGCCTCTTTCAAAACCAACCCCCATATCAAATTTGCTTATGACACCACAGTGCTTGGGCTCATCAGCAGCAATGATGAGCCAGCCTACAGGAGTGAAATACCTCATCTTGTATTGTGGTTTAATAACAACTTGGCTCTCAATATTAGGGTCAAGTCAACCATGCTTTTAATTCCTAAAAAGAAATTGGACAATAACTGAAATTTTCAAAAAGTTATGTTTACTCATACTCACTATTCCTAGTGAGGTGATGAAGGTAGTCACAAATAAACTTGAAGTTTCTTGGTGTGACTGTGACAGAAGACCTGTCCTCAGGGATGTACACAGCCTCAACTGTAGGAAAGGCACAACAATATTTCTTTTATTTGAGGAAATTGAAGAGTGTCAAAATACTTCTGCAGCCCATCGTGACCTTCTACCACTGCACCATTAATTGCACATTGACGTATACAGTATCTTTTTTTCAGCTGCTCTAAGGCTGAGCTTCAGGAACTCCAGAGGGTGGTGAAATCAGTGGGAAAAATCACTTGGGCTCATCTCCCAGATATAACAGCATGCTGTATAGGTGATGCTTTGTCAAGTGCACCACATCTTATGAGATCTGCGTCACCCTGCACACAAACTGTTCCATCTGCTGTCCTCTGGGAGAAGATGTAGTTTGGTCTCCAGAACCCCAAATTGGCTCGCAGCCTTTATCCTGAAGCACTGACGTTATTGAAAGAATGACCTCCCCCCTCAGTCCCCTTATTTATTAACACTACTTAACCACTGCATTGATTGGGGAATAAATTCTGCTGTGGTTTAGCCTCAGCACGCCACACATTTTAGCTTATTGGCCTTGTTTTATTTAATTTAATTTTCTTTCTTTGCTCAACTAGTTTGCATATAACATACATTTTAAAAATTTTGATTTGAATCTAATTCTAAATTGACTCTGGGACTGTGATCAGATACTTAAATAATACTTTTTTAGAATAATAATTTCTTGTCACTTACTGCTGTATTTTTGACAGTGACATCAATCTTCTGAATCTTTGAATCATACCATCAGAATTTCAAACCCGCTCAGTCCTACACATGGCGGTGTTTTACACACCACTCAATTGAATTAGTTTTAATGTAAAAACATTGCAAACAGAACTTTTGTTGCTGTTAGTCTCCCTGTGTTCTAAATTGGCACCTTTTTTTTTCCTTTTTAAGCTTGTAAA
>SSNP01000025.1:4179969-4250945 GCA_006937955.1 Pachypanchax playfairii | reverse complement strand
TCATTTCTGCTTTCCATGTTTTCATCCTGTTTTACTGACTGAAATGCAAACACATCTGATTGGGAAACTGTATAAAAAAGATTACTTTTGTATTTTAATATTTTTTTAAACTGTATAAAGGAGTACATATTCTAATCTCTAGATTAGATGGTGGTAATAACTTGTATTGTCACATGGTGTTGTCATTGTTAGCACTAGTTGCTCACTGCCAAATGTTAGCCAGTCAGCTGGTTTGATACAATGGTGTTCCAAATGCCTGTATGGGTTTTTCTATTTCTTCCTCTTAAGATGAAACAGATGGCATTGCTTTTTTGTGTTGTGCTGGTTTAATATTTGTTATATTTACTACCTTTTTTCTTAATTTCCTCACTTTCCTTTCTTTTATTCTACTTCCCCATACTATAACCTGGTTAAACATATACTTAAGCCATAGGTCATCTTTTTAACTTTAAAGTCTTTTCCTTGTAGTTACATATGTGTACCTTTTGTGTGTTTGTCCATCTTGACGGACATTAAGATGGACAACCAGATGAGCAGATGCTGGCAGATAACTACATAACTAATATATACAGGCTGATAGTGGCAGAATACGAAGGATGAAAACCTGGTGTTCAGCCATCTGTTGTGTGTGTTAGTATGCTTTCCTCTATTGTATCTGTATAGAGCAGAGAGAATGTCTTAGATTACCAGGACTGATATCAAAGTCACACTCACGGACACGCTTCAACTGCCAGCCCTGAGCATGCGCGTGCACACTCTTGGTCTCTATATAGCCTTTTCCCTGGGAAGCATACAAAGCATTCACCTGAAAGACAGGCGGCCATTGTGGTGTGTGTGTATGTGAAGGTTTCCCCTCTAATTGAAGCGTACAGTGACTTGGCAGGCAGCCTGATGTTGGAGTCATATGGGGCGACAATAGAAGAAAGGAGTAACACAAAGAGAAGGTGCATAGAAAGGGAAGGATGAGTTGTAGAGACAAGTGATGGAAGAAAAATGCAGAGGACAAAAACGAGGGATTGAAGACTGATGAAGGAGGATGGTTGGGAGTAGCAATGATCAAATGATTATTAATGTCGTTAAAATGACTGAAAAAAAAGTTTTTATTTTAAAGCAAAATAATGTGAAGCAGTCAATGGGATCCTATTAAATAAAATCCAGCGATATTCCATTTATTCTATGATGCTATAGCTATTTGCAACGTGCTGTGTATCAAGTCAGTACAAATGATTAGGCACAGATCAGTTGGCAGTCTCAAAGTTTATGACTGTTTATAAGTCAGTTTCTAAACCACTGACATTTTTCTGTCATATCATTCCTGTGGATGAAATTGTTTTTAATGGCACGTCAGAGACAGTTCAGGAATCTCTCAGGTCATGTGTAGCATAGAGCATTACTCCCTTCTTCTGTTTGTGTGAGCTGTCAGTCAGCTATGAATGACGGCTGAAGAAGGGGGGAAAAACCAATACCCTGAACATTCTTCTGTTAAAGTCAGTTGGCTTTTTTGGTACTGAGAAACACTGCTCACCAAAGCTTGGCATCACCCAGCATTTTTTTTAGGTATAGCTTCTGTTTGGAACAAATGTGTACAAAAACCCAAGAGTGTATTTTTCACTCTAATAAAAAGAAATTGGACAATAACGGAAATTTTCAAAAAGTTATGTTTTCTCATACTCACTATTCCTAGTGAGGTGATGAAGGTAGTCACAAATAAACTTGAAGTTTCTTGGTGTGACTGTGACAGAAGACCTGTCCTCAGGGATGTACACAGCCTCAACTGTAGGAAAGGCACAACAATATTTCTTTTATTTGAGGAAATTGAAGAGTGTCAAAATACTTCTGCAGCCCATCGTGACCTTCTACCACTGCACCATTAATTGCACATTGACGTATACAGTATCTTTTTTTCAGCTGCTCTAAGGCTGAGCTTCAGGAACTCCAGAGGGTGGTGAAATCAGTGGGAAAAATCACTTGGGCTCATCTCCCAGATATAACAGCATGCTGTATAGGTGATGCTTTGTCAAGTGCACCACATCTTATGAGATCTGCGTCACCCTGCACACAAACTGTTCCATCTGCTGTCCTCTGGGAGAAGATGTAGTTTGGTCTCCAGAACCCCAAATTGGCTCGCAGCCTTTATCCTGAAGCACTGACGTTATTGAAAGAATGACCTCCCCCCTCAGTCCCCTTATTTATTAACACTACTTAACCACTGCATTGATTGGGGAATAAATTCTGCTGTGGTTTAGCCTCAGCACGCCACACATTTTAGCTTATTGGCCTTGTTTTATTTAATTTAATTTTCTTTCTTTGCTCAACTAGTTTGCATATAACATACATTTTAAAAATTTTGATTTGAATCTAATTCTAAATTGACTCTGGGACTGTGATCAGATACTTAAATAATACTTTTTTAGAATAATAATTTCTTGTCACTTACTGCTGTATTTTTGACAGTGACATCAATCTTCTGAATCTTTGAATCATACCATCAGAATTTCAAACCCGCTCAGTCCTACACATGGCGGTGTTTTACACACCACTCAATTGAATTAGTTTTAATGTAAAAACATTGCAAACAGAACTTTTGTTGCTGTTAGTCTCCCTGTGTTCTAAATTGGCACCTTTTTTTTTCCTTTTTAAGCTTGTAAAATGTTTTTTTTTTTTACTTCTGAGCATAAGTCCCACTTACCAGCATCATTAATATTTTAGTTTTGACATACCCACCCTAATTGGCACTCCTTGTCCAACCAATCTTGTCTTTTACCTATGCAGATTATTGCTGTTTATCTACCAAGTCAATCACGATTACTCATAGGAAACCATTAGGCATTTAGCTAGATTGTGGTAGGTCTCCATGTTGTGATCCTCAGGTTTTTTACTTTTAACCCATGACTCATTTTATTCATGTGTACTCCACTTTCTTGAAAGCCTTGTGAGATCATAGAAATCTTATTTCTGTATAGAATACTAGTGTAGAAGAGAAGAATCACAAAATGCAGGTACAATGCCACCCAATATGTCTTTTTTTGTCTTCCCATTTAATTGGAATACTATAACAGTTATGGTTATTTTTTAGATGGGGAATTTGTTTTCTGATGCATGTCAGTCATTTTCAGGTTTTCTGAAATTTATTATCTTTTTACATACAGCAGTGCCTCCTTGATTGTGATGGTTGCATTCCAGAAACCTCTGCGAACATCGGAAAGCTGTGAAATATAAACCATTAGTTTAGAGTTATTTTTTTAATATACTTTAAGACTTTATAAAACACTTACATAGCAAAACATGTTGATGCTGAACGAGTGATAGAGGATGCTGGCTATGTCAAAGCAGAGTCTAAAGTGGCTCCCCTTTGCTGAGCGAATCAGTGCCCAGGATTCAAAACTGCACCAATGAGTGTATGAAAATCATTTGGGCTGCTGTTTACCTCAGTCTGAGCCAATCAGCGTCATGGTACTTGACCGTGTGCTCCAAATATGTAACTTCTCAGCCATTTGCCAATAGCATCCAGTGGATAAAATCCACTGAGAAAAGCAACTGAGGGAGCATTTTTTCACAAATTAAAAAAAAACAAAAAAAAATTGTCTACAGAAATTTCTGGAGCAGCGGAAAATATGTAATGTGTATTAAAAAACATTTGCTTTAA
This sequence comes from Pachypanchax playfairii, assembly GCA_006937955.1. Lineage (NCBI taxonomy): Eukaryota > Metazoa > Chordata > Actinopteri > Cyprinodontiformes > Aplocheilidae > Pachypanchax > Pachypanchax playfairii. The sequence continues at coordinate 4,247,299 of SSNP01000025.1, read as the reverse complement.
CTTTTACAATGGGGTGAAGCTTCAAAAGTCAAAGCACAAGGTTTTTACTGTATATTTGTTTTATTTCTTATTTTTAGTTGTCATTTTATAACTAAAATATGCTCTATATTCATATTTAAATCTGATATTAAGCAAGAAGCTACAGCACTGTACCAGCAGCTAATGATCTAAGTGGTAAAGTTAATCCATCAGATTACAGCAGATTACAATGCACAAGGGATGGCTGAATGGAGGATTAAAGCCAAAAAAGATGATGGATAAAATAATTGGATAGGTTGACTGTAGACTGTAGATCAAGCTCAATATAATGAAATGCATGTTTGTACTTATTTAAACCTGTTCAAGATTATAATAACAAAGATTCAAGAAGCAGTTTAGCCCCATTTCACCAGTTATCTTTGTTTCATATTGTAGCTCAGTAGTTGAAATAAACTACCCTCTTTGTGTGATTAAATACATTTTCATCAGCTCGTTAGAAACTGTAAGAAGGGGGGGAGTCCATCAGTGTCTTTACATGAATATTTTTAATAGACAATTAAAAGTTGTTTTATACATTGTACCCAAAATATTGTACTCTTTAAAAAAATAACAACCTCCCAACATATAAGTATCAGCACAGGGAAATGCACACTTTAATTTAAATGCAAAGAGTAGAAAAGTATACATCAAAGAGTGTAAGTAGGGGGGGAAACAAAGAACAATGGATTCAGCACAAAAAAGAAAAAAACTATTGGCCCAAAATGTAAAGATACTGTATCAACATGAGTAAAACATCTTGTTATAAAACAGCAATTAGATTTGTAATGTGACATAAAAAAACAAACAAATAGGGTAGGGTACGATTTGGAAATTGATATGAGACTCGATCCAAAGCCAGTATTGTAACTTCTCACCTAAACACTTAATTATATTGTTTAATCCATGTATGGGTCATTGTAGTGTTAGTCTTTCACAGTGCTAACAAGACAGACTACACAATTTATGACTTTATCACATTGTTGAGGAAGGAGCCTCCAATGAACATTTCTTGAGAATGTTGAACTTTTTGCTATTTGTTAGACTTTCTCACAATTTCCATTCAGTCATACCTTCCATATTCTTTCTCTTGTCTCTCATTTTCTTACATCGTGTATTTTTGGATTGTCACGATGGCTTGCATCTCCTCTTGGTGAACAATACCAGTGCATTTTATGGCTGGTTAAACTGATAAAATTACACTCGTCAACATCCTCCTGCGGGGCCCTTTAGATCACCTTCAGTGACCCCTTTGCTTTTTCAAACTCCCAGCTGGAAAACCACTGAACAGGAGAGTACATCATATTAGATTTTTTTCCCCTCAATTTGTGTGCAAAACCATCTACCTTTGGTTTAACAACATGGTATAGACACTTAAATTTATTATTTTCATTTTACTAACATAAGTGATTTTATTTCAGTCATCTTTTTTTTTTTTGCACATATTACTTACTATATTGTTCTTTATTATTCCTAATCTAACAGTTACTGGCATGGCACTGGCAGACATATTTAGAATTTTTATAATAGCAATACAGTTTGAATTGGTTGATTTAGTAATTTAATAACATCCTGCTGGTTTTAGTGATGCAGACCGATCAAAAGTGGTGGGGGAGGAAGTGGAGAGAGTGCAGGGGGGGTGTTGGAGATGAGAGGGCTCTCCACATCCTCCAGTATCTGTCCAAACAGCCTTCACACCAGCCAAGTGTCTCACCATTTTCTGTGTCTCTCTTTTTCCTTGTTTGTCTTGCTCTCTCTGCCAGACTGCTGACAGAATGTGGAGAGAGGAATTAGTGAGGACAGATGCATGGAGATGGATAGATAAAAGCTTTTGGAACACCAGGCGTGAAAACTTTTGGGGTTGTTGTTAGAGCATTGTTTTGTATTCACATTAAGGTGTATTTCTCGGATATTAATATGAGGATACCACAACACTGTTACTGTATAGTGGAACACCTAACTTAAAATAAAGGGCATTAACTGCCTGCCATAACTGTCTCTGTCCCTATCGTATGGCAATCTTGGGCTCTGGATGCAAGGGTTTAGCCAGAAAATAATTAGTGTTTTTGACTGCTCTGTTTCTGGGTGATAAAGTTTGTATACCATTGGCGATAAGATCTGGCTCACTGTTTCAATTCATCTGGCAAAAAGATAGCAGATAGGAATGGGGTCAGGGTTTGCTTCAAGCCAGTCAAGCATTTCCTCACCAAACTGGGATGAGAATGAATTTATGAACCAATTCTTGTCTCAGGTTTTGAGAGAGTTGTTATTGAAATTATTGACTTTGCAAACAAAATTTAAAAGTGACATATTTACAGTGTTCGCACTTGTCGATAGCGCTAAAAAAACAACAGATATGGTGTGGTATAAATAATATACATACAGTATACATAAACTGACTGGTGACAGCTGGAACTGATTTATTTTTGCTAAAGAGAAAAAGGAACTCTGTCCCCCAAAAAAGTTTAAACTATTAGTCAGCATTGAGCTTGCAGAATGAACTTTTGGGGCCCAGAGAGTTTGGAACATCTAGGTCAAAGGTCAACAAAGAGGAAGTTAAATAAAAAAGAGAAGGGAGGATTCAATGGGGTTAAGGGGAGGACATATGATTGATCACTTCCTGTCTATGTCTCACTTTGTTCTATCTTTTCACTTTCTCTCTCTTCTGTTACTGCCTTGTGCTTCACACTGTTAAATGATTATTTTTAAGAGGTTTCTATAGCAGTGTGTAAAAAAGAGAATAAGATGGCAGCACACAATAAAGAGACTCTGCACTCCATTGCTGTAAAAATAAGACCCCATTGCAGATAAACTATCTGACTTTAAAACATGTTCTACAATGAAATGCATTACCCATATAATCCATGTAATTATCCACATGAAAGTTGCAAAATTTGAGAATCTTAACAGTAAAGTCATAACACACAAAAAGGTCATAAACATGTAGAGGGCAAATCAGACAATGTAGTTCCTAGTATTTCTGATTTGTGTCTTCACTGACAGTCTTTGCCTTCTCTTTTTCTTTTTTCATGTCCTCTTGGGTAAAGCTGCTATTCAACACTTTCCTTTGTTTACCCTTCTAATTGGAAGCCATCTCATGGAAATGCACAGTCATTTATGGCATCCCGAGCCTGATCCCCCCCACATACACAGTCACACACCACAGTGTAATCTACCACAGAGGCTCTAAGAAGAGAACAAAAAGACAGAAGACAAAAAAGATCAAATTATCAGCTACATTTAATTACCCACAAGTAGACAGACACAATAACAAAGCTAAATCTAGATTTGTCTCTGTTCACACAGACACACGAGAGAGAGGGAGGGATTGAGAATTTATTCAGAGATATAGTTGCTCTGCTTTGCAGCAGGGATGCTTTTACCCCCCCTCCTATTTTTGAAGGCATTGCTGCAGAGTAAAGTGATGACTGCTTATCGGATTAGGGATCGCCAGATAATAAATACCCTTGTTTGATTTCTCCACCCATACTCCTTAAACATGATTACTGCTTTCTGTTACCGCCAACATTACATTATAGCGTGCTGCACAGGAGCACAGACATTTGCATAATGTTTATAAAGATTGTAAGAAGCGATGTCTGCCGAGTGGATGGATGCTGAGGAATGCATTGAGCTGTCACTCCTCCTCTGTCTTTTCATGTCCCTTTTTATAGTGTTTATTGCTGTTCTTTTTTGACTTTCGAGCCACTTTATGTAAAAAGGCAGAGCTGCTGTCCGTTACCTTGGTTTGTGGTGCATGTTTGTTGTTTTCATTGGTAATTCCAACTCTCATCACTGAAGTTTTACGGAGCAATTCATGTTGTGAATAGAGAAAGGAACCAGCAAGCAATCCAAGGATTCTGAAGTCTTGTTCCTTTTGGCAAATTACTTGGATCTAATCACTATGTGACAAATCTTACATCATTTTGCTAAAACTATTTTAGGAGTTTTCAGCTAAACCACAGCAGTACTCACCAGATGCCTTGACTATCTGTGTGCGCCACATGCATGGGTATTGTTATAAACATGTATTGTGTGTAGGAACTACTTTTTGTACTTGTGACACTGCTCTGGACTTCATTCTTCTCTCACAGAGTGAGCATCATAGTTTATTTGCTTGCAGAACGCTAACAACAGCTGGGATATTTGTTGTGATTCCTTCCCCAGTGCGTTTGTTCATTTTATTGCACACAATGTCCCTGCATTACTATATAACATAATGCTATTGTCAAAGTTGTGGCATCAACTCCATTTTTAGTCATAATAACAAAGACCAGAAGTTCTATTTTTTTTCATAAAATTTAGTTAAAATATTTAAAGCTTTAATCAATGCAAGTTTGATTTCATCAAAAATGTGTTAAAGGCTGACCATTAACCTCTAATATTTGGCTATGATAGTTCTTCATTTTTGATTTAAGTTAAAAACAAAGCAAAAAATAAAGGAGTGCTATTCTTAAAAAAAAGTGAGATGGAAACCAAGAAAGATCCAAGAAGAAACAGGGGAAAAGTGTGATCAAGATAATCAAAGTGATGTTCTCTAAAAAGAGATTAATGCTCCATCTTTATCCAACTTGTTTGGCTCAGCTCATATTGAATTGTACTTTATACCACGTTAGTGAAGGAGTTGTTAGTGAAACTATCAACTATGTTTTAAAAAATGTATATTGCTCAGTCTACACAAGGTTTATTAGAAGCAGAAAGCACTGCGTTTATGTGTCTACATTGGAGACCACAGGAGATAAACTGTAGTGCTGAGAATGCAAATAAAATTGAGCTTAATATACAATTACTATAGTTATATTTTTAATACAGGATTGCAAGAAGTGCAAAATTCTCAGGTAGTTGTAAATTCAAAAGCTTAACAAGCGCCAATTAACTAGTTGAGTGACAGCTGCACATTGAGGCATTTTTTGATGCAATCTGTAAAGGCAATTTATATATTGATCCAAGATTAGTATGCAAGTTAAACGAACCTGAATTCTCAGTTTTAAAAGCTTAGAAGCCTTTTGAAAACTATTAGAAAGCAAAAAAAGAGCCTGCAAGACTATGCTATACTTTTGTATTTAACATTTTTTTGTTTTACTGTTAGTAAAAATTAGATTTTTTACACTCTTGTTAGCAAAACAGATATATGCAGTGACACATGCTGTCGAATTATTGACTTTCCTCTCTTCTTTCTACTTTGTATTCCTGCTCCGTTCTCAAGCATATGTATTGATGCATATTTTCCAAGTCTTTGCATTGGTTGACTGATTTCTGCTTGACAAATTAATATTTGATATGCTGGATGTACACTGACAGCATCATAAGTACTGTAAGAGTCTGGATGCCAATAAATCTGATTTTAAACTAAATAATAAAAAACAAACCATTAAGCATGCTACTTCAGGTTGAAAATGACCTTTCCCTAAAATCTTTCATGTCTCAAAAAACATATATGGGATCCTTCACAATGATTTTGAACCATTACTTTGTGAAAGGGTATGTTTTAATAGCATTATTAGTGAATAGATTTGCTCTTAAAAGAAAAAAATACAGTACATTTTATAACACTGTATCTTACTGTAGTGAATAGCAATCTAATTTAATTGAGCTTTCACTTGCAGGGAATATGTACATCTTCTTTTGCAGAATATTTCCTATCAAATCTCTTTAATAGGGAATATTTAGCTTCAGATGAACACTGAGGGGAAACAATGATGTTTGGCCACAGAGTTATTTATGTAAACGTATGTTTGTTTGGTGGACATGAACTTATCAACCCTTTGCTAACATGATTACCCTCTAGACATGTGGTCCAAGAGTTAATACACACACAGACACTTGCAGATGCACACACAAACCCGGCCAGGCTACGCTGCTTGTTATTCTCAATGTCCTGGCTTGGAGACCCAAAAGAAACAGACAGCACCAAAATATCACTTCAGGGTTTCCATGTCAACACTAGCAGATGCAGCATTAATTTAATCAGCCAGTGAAAGACACCAAGCGGAATAGCTGTGAGAGAGGGCAACATTTGAGACTGTTTGGGAGACTTGGAATACCACAGTTATGTTATACCATGTGGAGAGTTATTTTAGTGAATCTGTTTTTACAAAAACAAACCAATCCATAATCTAAATGGACATAGATAACTTGGAGAACACAGAGTAATCAATTGTTTATCCTCTTGGGGATTTATTTTAATTTATGTTTCTAATGCTACAAAAACACTAATCATCTCCACATTCTGCAACCATTGTAACTTTTATCCCACCAGGTCACTTGGTACCATTTTTTTCCATCCTAGCACCTTTGCTTTTTCAGCCAAGGCCTCCAACCTTTTTTGGCACTTTGGCTCATTTAATGTTTACAGTTTTTTTGTTGCAGATGGAATAGCTGTGGTGGGTGATGATAAACTGTTTACCTCCTGTATTGATGACCTTCTTAAATTCAAAATCAGTGTCCTGTTGATTTGGATGTGTCATGGAATGTGGGCGAGGGATGTGTGTCCTGCCAAGATTAATAGACTGCTGCACACACTGTAGCCAAATGACTAAAATCATAAAGACTTCCATTACTGTGATCTTGTTAAAGAAAGTTTAAAGGCAAAACAAAGCAAACAAATCTTTCTGCTTCACTTTTCACTCTTAGTTTAAGTAATTTTTATTTTGTGCAACAACCGATGTACAGTTTATTTTCCATTTGATGTATAATACAGATTATTTCACTTCAATACAAAAATATGTATTTATTATTATTGCAGGGTATCCAGTTTATTAATATTTCATGGGAAGCATTTTTGCCTTTGCTCTGCAGTTTCTATGGTCCTTCAGATTAGATAATTTGGTTGAGAAACCTGTCACCTGACTTTGGTGATGTGAAATTTTGTTTATCGTAGTTTTTTGGTTATAAGATCCATCTCAAATGCACCAGACTCATATAAAAATATATAAACAACTTGCTTGTTAAGTGAACCATTGCATTGATTCTGTTGATTAAAACCAAACAAAAAAACAACAGCAATAGTGATATTATAGTGATTTCAGATGTTGAGTGCAAAAATAAAAAGCCCTCAGCAACAACTGCGTATCCCCAAAAGGAGAGTTGAAGTGAAAATCTACCAAAACCACATCTGACACTTGTTTTTTTGTCATGTTTTTACTCACCTCCTCACTCATATGTTCTTTTTCCCCTTTCTCATACTATTTCAGTGAAATCTGAATCAGTTTTAATACTTGCTTAACTTGCAAAAGATAAACTAATTGTTGAGCTGTTTGTCCATCTGGTCTGTGAGACTGAGGTTGTGACACACTAAACACAGTCCTGTATGACATTTCTGTCATTAGTCTCATTAGTAAAAAAAAAAAAAGGATAAGTCCTTGGGTGTACATTTTTTTAAGAAAAAAAAAAAAGCTGAATTATTTGTTTATCCTCTGACATTTTCCAGGTAAACATGCTCGACCAAAGAGAAATCAGTAATTTGTAGACATGTTTAAAGGCGCTTGTGTAGCAAAGAATTGAATTGGTGACTTTTAGAAGACTGCTAAGGTTAGCTGGTAACTCTTGAGCATACAGCATGCTGTGTTCTCTAATCCATCTTCATCCTTTTGGTGTCATTTGCAGTGAGAAGTGCTGCACTGTGCAATCTGGCTGACATTAAATACATCCTGCCATTCAGCCCTCATCTTTACCTCCTTGACTAGTAGCTTACTGTGACACAATCTGTCTCCAACATTCTTTTTTAAAGCTCGCTTTAAAGAAAAATGTTTCCACTTATCACACTTACTCTATTTTACAACAGCATTCTACTTTGCTGTTATGTTGATTTCTCATTTAAATCTGCACCACAATGCTGCCGTCAGACATGTATAAGTGAAATGTCTGTTTTGAAATGCATGTCTTAAAAATATGTTGGCTCAGCAACCTTCCGTGGAAAAATTTTATTGGAAGTATTTTTTTAAGCAGTGCAAATTCTGAACTTTTTTTTTAAGATTAAAGAAGATATTTTAGTCTTGATTATAGAAAAAAATATACACATTTTCAATGTGGAACTTAACCATTAAAACAAAACATTTTCATCACAATATCAGTACCCCTTTGGGTAACTTGAGGTGTACCCCACCTCTTGCTGCCAGGTCTGTGCAAACCCCCACAATCTTGCACTGGAAAGAAAATGGATAAGTATTACAATGGACTGTTTGGACTGCAATAAATCATTGGCTATTATATTCTGAGTGCAGTGCCTTTAAGTACTTCATGCCAATGACGTATTTGGCCAATCTGATGGATTCTCACTACCCTTGATACCCTCACTCGGGAACCAAGTTAATGTCTTGATTCATGAGTGTGGGCGTGCCTTTATTTGGTCAATGGAAAAGTTTTACAAAGTCAATATTTTTTTCCTAAACAAAATCTATTTCTACTGATTTGATTCTAAATATGAGCGGAAACAAGTTGTGCCGGAGGGAAGTGTGACTTCATCCCTTCTTCCTCCTTCTGCTTACTGTTCTTTTGCCCAGTCTGTGAAGGATTTGAGGAGGCCATGGGGTGTCAGAGAGCAGGGCAAATCAACATGTGCTGGGGCAACAGAAGGTGTGTGGCTCCCTCATTTTGTGTGCTTATGTGCATGTGTACATGGCCTAATCTGCTACCAGGGGGTCCTCTTGGATTAGTATAATCAGGGGCTTGTGAGAACCCCCTCCCCAACCCCTGCTGTGTTTCACCCCCATATCTCATCATCCCTGCGCTGCTCAACTCACCATCCACCTCCTCATCCTCCTTTTCCTTCTGCCTCCTTTGCCACCTTCATCTTTTGAGCTATTCCCTCATCCCTCTATCCTTCCCTCAATCTCTTTACCACCACTCTGTTCCATTTCTCATCCCACAGTGCCATTCATCCTCCCAACCTCATCCTCTTACACTTATCCTTATCATTGCCCTCTACATTGTAGGCATTTAGCTCAGCAACTTAGAATTACAAGCCCCTGCCTTGGTGGACTAAGATTGAGGAACCGTGTATCATAGATGGTGTTTCACTTGCATTAGAAAACTGTAATATTCCTATAAACGGTGATCACCTACACAAGACCAAAATATTAGGGAAAAGCAGTTTAGATTGGGAAAAACATTAGGGACAAAAGCTGCCAGGAGAGGGAGTTTAAAAGCGTTATTATCTCACAATACAGCCAAAACTGAGTGCAGACAAACAGCTTTGGATAAAAATTACTTTCAGAGCCAAATAAATTTTGTCCTTAAGGCAGTGTTAATCTTGTAATTTAGTGTTTCATGCTATCGTCATACATTTACTGGAAGGAAAATATTTTTTCTTCTCTCTGCCTCATATATACAATTTTGACTGTATGTGTGGATGTGTTTATGGAATATATCTTGCATAACCTATAGCAAAGAGTGAAAAGAGAATTACCACTATAAATGTGTCATGTCTGTGCATTTTGCTTACTCCCATTAGCTTAGCCCAAAATGTAGCTGAAAATACAAAAGCGGGGTAAATATGGATTTAGGAGATTGTGAGATATTGACAAAATTGTTTGATGTTCTTTTGCAAGAACACTAAAAGATGCAGCCAACTGCATTACTATTTGGAAGTGTGGCTTTAGATGCTTCAGTTTTTAAATTCAATGTCATCCCCTATGTTCTCAAGCCTCCGTCGGCATATATCTCCTTTAATGCTCCACTTTCTCCAAAACCATCTTCTATTTATCTTCCTCCCTCTGTCATGCACCCCTTCATTCCAGCTTTGGCTCTTGAATGCAGTAACTTAACACTCCTCACAGTCAGCCTCATCTACTTATCCTCATCCTTTCTAAAGGTCATTACATACATAGCCTGCTTTGCCAGATTAAAACAGAGGTCCACAGAGAGGAAGATGAGGTGTGTCATATGTCCTTTCACGTGATCAAACACATAAACACATGCAGACTTACACATAAAACTAAACTTTTTTTTTCTTATACCAATACATACATTCTGTGAAACTCAATTAGACATGCATTCTTAAAAACCTGTGTACACTCTGTTCCATGGACAAAGAAAGCAACTCACTACTTCAGTATCTTTATACACTCCAAGGTGCTTTTAAACAAATGATTTAGTACAAATATAACATTATAAAGTGCAGTTAACAAATGGTTGGGAAGTGGGAGTTTGTGAACAAGCAGAGAAAGCTTGAGAAAAAGAGTCATAAGCCAGTAGAAAAAGTCTCAAACCAAACTCTTGGAATGGGAACTAAAAAAGGTGTTGAGATGAATGCCATAGGAATAACATTTGGCTGCATGTGTTGGTGGAGCTTCCATGAATGCAGATGAGTTTGAGTTTAAATCCACATATTTAAAAAGGATTGCTGCTGTTCTGATAAACACACATACACACACATTCACACACACAGTCTCAGTCAATGGTTTTCTGGCTGGAGCAACAATTGAGGACAAATTAAGATTCCACGGTCGCACAAGGCTTTCTTGCTTTTAATTGTGGTCCTTGTTAGCAAAGGTGGCTGGTTCTAATTTTTTTAAAACATGCACACACACCACATATGAGAAGTTGGACATGGGGGGGAAAACATTATTGGAACTGTAAAATAAAAACCAAGAAGTTAAATAAGATCTGATTTTCAAAAACAAAAAAACTCAACAAAACAAATTAATTTGTTTTATTATGGGATTTGTTCATTTGTCCTCTTTCCCTTTTCTTTAGTTCTTCTCTGTCTCACTCTGTTGCTGGTGAGCTCTGTCTGCTGCTGCAGAGGCTGCTGCTGAGCACAATGCAATCAGCAATCAGTTTATTCGTCAGTGCAGTTGTATATCTACAGGGTGTGTTCCACAATCCAACACTAAGTCACTTTGGTGAAAGTTGTCATCCTTGTGTAAATGTATTTATTCAGCCTGAAATCCTTGTAAATAAAACAATTTACCTTTGAAGTCAGTCCTTGACTTACCTTTGATGTCGTTCGTAAAAAGAAAATACATTGATGCCTTTTGTTTAGTTCACCTTCTGGAAACAAACAATTCTACCTGGAACAAAAGTCCGACTTGCCTATTTTCCTTTAGACTAACCACATGGATTACCTTGCACTCCTCTTCCTCCTTCTTGCTTCTCTTTGGCTCCTTGGTTCCCTGAACTCCAACCTCCAACTTAAATCAATAAAAATATTTATCTTTGTTTAAACCAGATATTATTCCATTATCCTACCAGCACTAATCTTCATCTCCTTTGCCAAATAAGAACTCTAAGCTGGTCCCTCAGTTGCTGTACATCATCTCATTTTTTTAAATAAACTTTTGACTCATTTTACAATGTCTGGGTCTAGCTTTTGAGTTTGTTTTGGTTCAGTCCTAATGGGTCATCTCTGTTCTTACTAGTCGTCCTTTCCTCCCCCTCCTCCTCATCATCATGTTTGCTGTTTTAGTGTGTGCTTGTGTGTACATGCACGCATACCCGTTTCTTTGAGTGTCAGAGTCTTGTATTATTTGTGAGTGGAGCCCTCATGTTTTTTCACATGCAGATAAGCCACATAAGCCTTTCCCAAGAGGCTTTCACTGGGACGTGCTAGTTTTCCACTTCCCCACAAAACCCCTTCTCCGGGAAACTTGTGTGACCAGCCACCAGCTTTTTTCTGTTTTTGTAGTTTTTATTGGCTGCTTTGGATGTTGACTTGGCTGAACATTTGAGGTCATTTTTTACTCCGTATAGAAGCCATTATAAAACATTCATCTAAGTTTCGATTTGCACAAAATCACATTTGTATCTATAATCAAGCAAAATTTCTAGAACAACAAACAAGTTGAAATCTGGAAGAGCTTTGGACTTTCAATATAAAAAGTGAAAGGTCCAACTTCCCACAAAATTGTATGCTTTATTTAAAAATGAATTATCACAATAAATACATGCATAAATAAAAACTATAAAGATGGAAAATAATAATACAAAAATGAAATATCTGCACAAATTTGACATTTCTTTGTGTGTGAATTAATTGGTCTTGAACATTTTGGACACGTATAAGTGAAAAAAGTCCAAATATACCACATGTGTCATACCTTACATTTGTTTGTGCAGTGATCACTTGGAATAGTTTTGTGTTTCTGTTAATTTAGACTTTTCAATAAGAGCAGCTACAGTATGTCACAGCCACATTTGGCCACATTACACATCATGATATTTGAACATATTAATGTAACAAATTAAATCAAAGACTCTGTAAGTGGAAATTACTTATAAAAACACTCACCTGGGATATTACTGTTTCATATGTGGTCAAAGCTTAATGTGCTTTTTAATAAATTCAAGCTTGCAGTATTTTATTTATTTATTTTTTAACTTTCTGAGTAAAGGTTCTTCATCAGCATGCAAAACAAGCCTTTTATTGCTAGAAGTTAAATTTGTTGCTTAGCAACAAGATCCTATTGACCATTAGCTCATCATATGTGTATGAATGTGTGTTTATTCCATCCATTGTTGTAATCTGCATTGTGCAAAGGGGCCCTTAAGCCTAACATCAGCTCACTCCGCTTTATTAGACTATATCCCAATTGGGGAGCATGATAATAGACACAAAATATGACATATTGCTTATTGCAGAAACCACACACATAGGAAAACATAGAAATTTATTCAGAATAGGAGGATAAAAGACCTTAGTATTTGTGCTTGCTTGTCACCTATATTTTGCATCTGGATGTTGGCACCAGTCACAATGTCAGAAGTAAAGATAAAAAAAGGGTTCAATGGAAAGGGCATAAAATCAGTGACACAAGAAATAGGAAATATTAAACCTTACTTGCAACTAAGGGACAGTAAAATAAAAGTCTTTATTTCCCAGATGTGTTATTAACTTGTCTTAATTTAGACAATGTCCAAAGTGCAATAAATGCACAGTACTTTTTTTTTTTTTTTGTTCTCATTAAAGCTCTGTGCCCGAACTGTCCTTCCAGAAATATAATTGAAAGCAGAGAGAAAGACAAATGTTGCTTTAATCTCATTTGCAGGCGAACAATGGGCCAGGGACCACGCTAAATTCATAAAAGTGGCTTTAATGCAATGAAATTTAATGAGGTAATTTGTGATAAAGTGAGATGGTGGAAGTCTCCTGCCATGCAGGAGGGCAGACACACACCAGGAAAGTAAACCTGCCACAATGAATATTAATGAGAGGGGTTAAGTTGGGACAGACACAACTTTTTTTTTTCCCCATTTAGTTGACACAAATGTTGCACCTGTTTTTAGTTTCTGCTAGGTGTTTTAGTGGTGCTGAGTCATGTTGTACATTTTAAAGTTGTGGGCCCAAGTTAACATAGTCAAGCTAAAATATTACTGGACTACTTTGCAGCATTTTGGATTTGAATTGACAAATTTGATACTGTCTTGTGCACATTTACTGGCTGCCTGGATGCACATTTATGATTGATGTGCAGTCATCTGATGGTTAACCCGGATTTTTACTCTTTCTAACAATAAAATTACTGAAACTCCAAAAACCTAAGACAAACATAAAGCAAAAAGTATCGGAAATGTTGTTAATTAGTAAGGTAAGCCAATTACTTTTTTCTTAAGATATTGATGTTTTGCCATCATTGGTATGAAATTAGTTCTTTTATTGGTCAGATTTCTTTCTGGGACTATATTGTTGCATGGGGATTAGCAGTATTTCCATTCTCCTGATCTTTCTGCATGGAGTTTGCATGTTCTCAATGTGGATTAATGGGGTTTCTCTGGGCATTCTGGTTTCTTCCCACATCTCAATGTGTGGCCTTGCAGGGGTTAGCTTAGGCTTGCGTCTGTATTGCTGGGTTTCACATGAAGTAGCGTTGACGTCACCAAATGCAGGTGGGGGTCAGGAAGTAACCGCCACTGCACAGAACCCTATTGTTTCTGCTGACTCGGCTTAAAAATGCCCAAAATCTGTTCAGTCTACGGTTGTTGGAACCGCTCTAATCGGGAGAAAGACACACGTTTTTTTCGTGTCTTGAAAGTTGTCTACCACAAAGGTCTTAATTTTAAAAAAACTTAACGAAAGAAGACGGCAATATCTCCGGCTATAAACAAGAGGCGCAGAAACAGACAATGCTAGAGTTTGCAGCGATCACTTTCTAAAAGTTTTAATAAAAGGGTTTAATAAATGTTCTAGTGTTTTAGTGAACATTTACTTAGAAACACATCTACAAAAATGGCAGGCAACCAAGTTTTTCTCTGGCCACAGACCACGTTTTTAGGGGGGGGTCTGTGGATCTCTGTGAATGGTTGACCTACATTATATAAATATATAGAGAGAAATTACTTAAAATCAAACAAATCTAATAGAAATTCGGATTTAAAAAGGCATAACAAAGTATTTACATGTAGATCCTAGCACATAAACACACTCGTTATTAGCATTAGCAATAGTATTATTATCATGAATTAAAAGTAGCACAACTCACGACTTACCCGTGCAAAAACAAGACAACAGCCATTTAAAGCTTTTCTGGATCCTAAATCGTTGACCCAAACTGATACAAAATAGTTGAAGATTCCAGGCTTTTGAAGACTTTCATTTGATTTTCTGTGTAAAAAGAGGTATGCAGGACGAGATAGTTTATGTCAATAGCTTCAATACAGGGTAAATCCTCCAGACTGTATTTAAAGTCTGATTTTTTTTTAAACTATACGGGTCATAACGTAAATGAAGATTTATTTTTTCATGATATTGCATCTGTGCTAGTCCATTTAAAGCCTTACTATAGTCGCTTCCCGACATCGCGCTGTGTTGTTGTGGCCAAGTGAAACACTTCCTGACCCCCATTTGAGTTTTGTGCTGCTTCCGAGTCACGTGAGTGAAACCCAGCAATAGATTGGTTGAAATAGGTTCCAGTGTATGTTAACATGTTGTTGTTTTGACTGGTTTGGATTATGAAGCATACAACAAGTTAATGTCAGTACATACTTGCACACTGGTCATGGCACAAATGAATCATGATACCAAATAATTATAGTTGCCATCTGGTGATTGACATTCCCTAAATTAAGGTATAAAACGGGTATAAACTTTACATCAGAATTTTTAACTTTGGTATTCAAAGTGACAGTGTTTACTTTTATACCCTCAGATACAATATTTCTACATCGCTGCCCAACCTTTATCTGCACAAATCCAGTTGCTTTTTTTAGTGGTGCTTTTGCATTTTACACTCCTCTGTGTGAGTCTGTAATGGTTTGACTGCACTGTCACTCAACGGGACTGAGCAGAAGAGGGGGACAAAGGTAAACACAGAAGAGAAAAAGACAGGGACAAGTTAAAAGGAGATGGATGGATGAGGCATAGAAGGGATGTGAGGGCAGCCGAGCCATAGGAGGGGAGAAAAAGCTTGGCGCTGGTTCTAGGTAACACAAGAGAAATGTCAGGGAAGAAACCTAGCAAGACAGACTGAAATAAAAGTGTAGAAAGAAAATGGAATGGAGGGAAAATTGCAATCTCTTAAGTAGAAGAACGATGGAGAAGTGAGAAGAATAGTTGTTGACTCAAGCATTTTTATAACAGCAATGAGAACTGATCCCCATTGATCACAGGCCACTGAAGGCTAAAAAAAGCCTGTGCTCATCCTTTAAGCAAACTCTACAATCCATTTATGGCCTCACCTGTTGACAGAACCAAGCTGAGGTCATATAATGAACTCAATTACACAGTGAATTAAAATATTGCAATAATTTAAATTGCAGCTATGGACTTACATTTTGTTAAATGCAAATATTTCAGTTTACAGATGAAGTCTTGTAACGCAGTAAATCGTTAGAAGACTAACATGTATTATGTATGCTTCATTAAACACAACTGAACATGAAAAGTAATTTGTGACCCTTCAAATATGGCTACTTTTCTGCCTCAATCAGTCCTCCAGGTATGATTAGCCAACAGATGAGGTGAGGATGAGTGACATTACTTCAACAGAGGTGAATCACTTTCCCTCTAGGTCCATAGTGGTTAATAATACTTTCAACTAGGGAATAAGATGAGGAAATGTAAGAAGAAAAACGAGAAACCTTCACACCAGTGTATTCTCAGGTCAAGGCAGGTGTGTACCATGCCTGCTTGTAATAAAAGTATGCAGACTTATGGGAGTCATGGTCAGTGTCTCCAGAGAGTAATGTGTGTGTCTTCACATGCATCATATGTTTGTGTGTGCTTTTGAGACTTCATACATGCATGTTATGTAAGTTTTAGGTGGCACATTTAATAAAAGCCCAGCAGTTAGTCAGGTCCATCCACTGAATAGTCAGTTAAAGTTCAACTAAATAAAACTGGTTTTATTTACATATCATGTTTGACAGTTATACAACTCACTGAGTTTAACACCATACCACACCACACCACGCCATACATTTGTTAAAGCACAATTAACATTTGTTAAAGCACAATTAACACAGCATGCGAGCTGAGCAAAGGGCTGTACAAAGTTAGCACGGAAAAATAAAAAAAAAAAAACATAACAAAACTCAAACCAACTTATACCAACTCAAAAGGCACAAATGACAAAGGATTAAAAATACTCTTGAATTTAGTGAATTTTCAGGATGGCAATATCTGAAATATGATACAGATAGCCTAGAGGGTCAGTCTTTATCACAATTATACATTTATGTCAATTTCTTGTAAACCTTAATGATGGCAACAAATGCAAATATATTTAATATTTGTCTAATTACCAGCAAAACCATTGACCTCCCCATTATGTCCAATTGCACTTTTGTTTCTTTTTTTCAAATCATTGTAGGCTGAAATGCTAAACAAGCATATATCAGAAAACATAACCGATTAACCTTGACATGTTAACATCGCCAGTGTGACCACTCTAGAATGCTGAAGCAATTAGCTCAAAGTACAACTGGGAGTTGAAGCACAGTCTCATACTGGAGATTGATTGTCATGGCTGAACTCTCTTGTGTTGTTGTTGTTGATTAATTTGCTTTTTTGCTTGAGTTATAGCAAATATGTGAACACTATACAAAAGCAATATATGCAAAGATTATGTATTTTTTTTAAGTCAAATCTAGTTGGCATGTTTGCACCCCTGCTTTTTACGATGTATTTTATACACTTGTCTGAGTGCTAATTAAGTGTTGCTCTTTTAAAAAAAATCCTAGTCACCTTTTACAGAATCTTGCTTGATGTTAAAATAAGAATTCAAGTTTTGTTGGTGGCACTTTTTGGTTGCAAACTACCAACACTCACTCTTAGATGTGCGATTAAGAAACCCTTTCCCTGTGGTGCTTACCACATTACAATTCAATGAAAACAATCAGGCATTCAGGTGTTCAGCTATATGTCAAGTTACTGCAAGAGGTGTTAGATTTGACGTGTGATATTCAATATGCATTTTGAAAACAATTAAATATTTTTTTTTATTACAGACCTCAAACCGGGTGCTGTTCCAATAAATTCTGCTTAGCCTTTACAATCCATATAACCATCACTACAATCTGTAACAAGTGACGGATTGATCAAAACACATTTTGCTTCTACCGTGCAGTGATGTCTTCTACAGACACCTACACAAAGACCATTCAAGTATATAAAGTGACACTAATGGAGAGAACCATAATCTGCTTCATTCATCTATCCGTAATGGGCTGTGCTATCAATCCAGATTAAGTGTGGGTGGAGGGAGGAATGAGCTGGCCGAGAGACGTATCTGTTGTCACCCTTGTCTTAGCAATCCCTCATAAGGTGTGTAATAACCCTTTCGGCAGTACAATCTCCGATATGATGAGACTCGTTTTAGACAGCCTTGACCCTAGTGACTCAATGGCTGATGATGATGTCACTTTCCCAAGTAGACCCCTTATCTTGAAGTGTGTGAGTATGTATGTGTGTTTTTTGAGATGACTGATCATGAGTAGAGGTCAAAACTGTGATCTCATCTGTCTCTCTCAGCAAGCTGATTGAATTGAATGACCGCAGTGATACAAAGGGAGGACTTGAGTGAGCTTAAAGCTGAACTTTTTTTTCATTATTTTGTAGAGAATATGAAGCATGTGCTCAGGTGATTCTCTTGTTTGTTAGCTAAAAGTAGTTTCAGCTCATTCTACCATCCTGTATTAATGAGCGTTCTCCAGTGAGGGGTGTCAGCATTGCCGGGCAGCTCGCTCTCTGCAGCAGCTTTTTCATCTTCAGAATAATGGAAAATACAAAGACTTTTCCTCTCGATCTTTTTTTTTTCTTTTTTGCATTAATACAGCAGGTGCTTTTTTGGCATGATGCTAGGACTTCATACCTTGCTGACACAGACTGTGACAAAAATGAAATTGCATTCATTACAGAGCAACATATCGCACCTATAATGATTACTGCTTCACTTTCCCTTTCATTTCCTGTCACTCCACACACAGGAACCGCACGCTGATTTGTCTTATCTTTTTTCATTTTATTTTTCTCTGCTGTAATTGCGAAACAGCTTGTTTTCCTTGTGTTGCCTGTTGTGCCTGTTGGCTTAGTGTTTTTCCAGATAGAGGGTCAGTTTAGTTTCTACTCTGCTGTCTCTCTTTCTGTCCGCTGTCTTAATAAGCGAGCTGTTGTGAGCAGCATCAGTGATCCATGACCTCCGTGCCCACCTTTCAGTCTGAAGAGCAGTGCTTACCAAATGTTTTTGGCCAACATTGTTTCTCATAAAGTGTTCTTGTAGGATATGTCAGGCTGAGTTGCATCTTCTTAATGTGAAACTGTTATTGAAATTATTTAAATAAGAAACTAACTTCAAAAAGCACATTTATTCCAAATGAATCTTTTATAGCCAAATTAAAAGACAGCTAAACTAACTTTGTAGGGAAAAAAACCCCTGTGAATATGTAAAATCATTTTCTTTTTAAATATGAAATACACAAATGAGAATTTGCTGTTTAAAAAAAAGTGTTTTTTATGCTAATCTAATGAAGTTTGCTTTTTTTTTTTTTTTTTTTTTTTTTTTTTTTTTTTTTCTTTTTGGGCTTTTAATCAGCTGTCTGAGACCTCTTAAAAATAGATATTAGTCAAGTTTTGGACTGGCAAATAGGAGAGTGGGATGAGGGGATGGGAGTAGGCTTGTGATTATTTACATAACATATGTACAGAACTCAACTGAGCCTTATTCAATAGGCCAGCAGCAGAGAGGACGGAACTGTTCCTGTGGCCTGAGGTCCTGGTCATGATGGAACAAAGACTTCTTCCAGAGAAGGGTCTGAAAGATTGTATTCTGTTTTATACCATGAAAACTAACCCTAGTCAGTTTTTTTGTAAACATTTAACCAGTGTGTCCATTATTGTTTTGATACTTGCTGTAGAACAGCTCTGACCAGTGGGTGAAATGATCCAGAACTGCTGAAGGAGCTTTTGGAATTGTAGGAGTTTAATGACTATCTTCTACTCTTGTGTGTTTCTTAAGCTATTCCAATGTAGTTTTGGCAATGTGTTGCAGTACAGAGGCCTTTTTTTTTCAGAGGGCAGCGTTACTACAGTTCATAGTTGTACCTGGTCTGCATTTACTTTTGAGTGGGTGATTCATGTCAAAGTAACATCTGCAACAGTGCCAGTACCCAAAGTTTTACAGCAAAAAAATGTAACTGCAACAGTAAGTGTTGTACACAAGTTTTTCTTTTTTTGTTTGTTTTTTGTTCACTAGGTTGATACATGCTCAGTAAAAATCTTGAGTCTGATCTATCCTGTTGTAAGATGTTGTTAAACCGGTAAAATGATATAGACATTTTGCAGTTCAAAAAATTAAAATCTATTATTTCTTCTACTAGTTCTGACGTTTGTGGGGGTTTTCTTTTTTGTTGTTTTTTTTTTTTAAGAAAACACAATCACGTTTAAACATATATTTGCAAAGCTACAGTATGAACATAATAAAATGGTACTTGGCAGACTACAGATTACTGCCATAAAGGTTATTGATTTAGCATTTTGGGTGGAAAAATACTTCACACTTATTAAATTTGATCATAGCTATGTGTTAGGTAAATGGTTTTAAACAATCCCAGTTGTGGCAGTTTGCTGCAGCCCAACATCTGTTCCCATTTTCAAGCGAGTGCAATGTGAGAGTACAGCGTATAAACAACACTGAATAAAACACTGCAACCTTACATCAGCTAAAGTCTTAGCAGTTCTATTAATCTCATGTTCCATCATTAAATAAACTCAAGATACCAACTCTAACAATGACAATACATCATACTATCTATTCTGTGTTTTAAGCATTTCTAAAAGTTTTAATTTTCCTTTTAAAATAATCAGTTTTTTCAAGTGTTAACTTTCTTTGTGTTGCCAAAACAGTGTGAATAAATTCTTTTTTCTTTCTTCCTTATTTCAAGCCGTTATTCTCCTTCTTTTCCTCTTTCCATAAATTATCTTTTTTTGATGTAACTTTATTCTCTGTTACTTTGTGTCTCATCTCTTTTAGTTGTCTTGTTTTTCTTCTCAAGAGTCCTAAAATTCTGATGAATAACTTCATTCAGATCTGCCAGTTTGGGTCTTAATCACCATGTGTGCCTTAGTCATTCATAGAAGAGAAAGAATACATTGGAGAAACTTTTTTTCAAGTAGTTTGATAATAGGTGTGTTATTCATGATGACAGAAATTTGCAATATTACATCCCATCTTTAGCTCAGCTGCCATTATTTAGCCAGTTTATGGCAGATTTGTATTTTAGTTCAACTGGGTGAATGTCTCAGTTCTATAGTTTGAAACTTCTGCAAAGGATTCCAGACAAAGAAAAGCCTGGTGATACGTAATATATATATTTTTTCCAATGCTACTATATTTTTGCAACTTTAAATGCATTTGTCACTCAGCTTAGATTCTTTTGAAGGAGCATGAAGAATCTAAATATTTTACTACTGCATGGTATAAATGGGTTTTCGATGTGCACATTTGTATGCACATAAAATAAGTTGGGAATGACAATGACTACATTGTTTTTACAGCAGCTGTGATCAGTTAGAGGCAGAAAGTTTTGGAAATGTCTGTGTGCTTCACATAGGCGCGTCCTTGTGGTGCCAGTGTGACTGCAGGATGGTCGCACCTCACTAATCATGACATCATAGTTTCTACTGGGCTGTTTCCATCTCTTCCCACTATCTTTTGCCTTCAGCCTCTCATCTTATGTGGCACTATACTTTCTGCTCTGGTAGGGCAAAATGTCACCTTTTCCTACACTTTAAACAGTTTCATTCCCTGTCTTTGTTTCTTTGTAAATGTCTAAAGTCACTAGAGGAAGGTTATTCTTTAGACAAATGAACTAGACAAGAATGTAAAGGTGAAAGTCCAGTTGAAAAAAGAATGCAGAAATGATTGTGAGGAAAAGGGATAATGAAGCTAGATTGGTAGACACAGCACATGACAAAGCCACAAAAACAACAAAAGGCCACATTTCCTTTTAGACTAACTGTGTACAGGCAAACTAAGTCTAGCTTGTTTTCATATTCATGTACAAGCACTCAGTTTAACAACCATGCTGTTTTCTGTACGTAATGTTACATAAAATAAAGTCTCATCCCAGACCTGTTTATCTTGGGGGTTACCAGTAACATTTACCTGCTGACAGGCAGCACAGCTCTGAGATTCACATAACTGCATAAACATTTCTGATGTGTCTAGTTCATGGTCCAAGGAGGGAATTTCTAAAAGACTTTTGTTTGTAGAGCCTATCAGTTTGATTAAACTTCACACTGATAATTGCACTAGACATGTTTCCCCAGTGATAATGTCAAAATCAGTTGAAAGTCTCCAGTTGTGTTGTTGACTGCACAAGGATAATAAACCCTGTCAACTTGAACTCATAACAGTGTTTCCCAAATCTGACTCAAAATAGCTATTGATGAACTTCACACATAAACTGACAGTATTTGCTCTCCTATATTACCTGCTAGGTCTCTTAGGTCTCATTCAAAGGATGACTCTGTCACTTGTCCAATGGCCAATATTGGAACTGATGTACTTTCATTTTCAACTCAGGGCTGTGAATGATCACAAGGTTTTGTGGGTGTGACAGAGGTTTAGCTCTGGAATGGTGCTCTGGCTTCTGTCACGCTACACCCCAGCTTCGTCATAGAAGATTTTAGGATTGCAGAATTAAGATTCATGAGTCAGAGAAACTTTAACAATGTTTTGTCTTTGTTCTTTTTTTAAAAACTAATCCTAATTGTTTGTCATAAGGTGATTGTCATATGGTGATACTGAAAACTACTAAACAAGATTACAATGATTCATCATGGGATGCAAAAAGAAATGCTTGTTTTCTGTAAATCTGTGGTGAATAATATGTTGATTTCTTTTAGTCATTAATGCCCCCCACTTCCCTTTCTTTTTTCTAGCTTGATTTCCCCTTTAGCTCCCATGCCATCATCCATTTATTCATTCAGGTCTCATTAGTGTCTAATGAAAGACCAAATTGGTGCTGCAGCCACCTCTATAATTGTGGCAACTAGAATTGCATATCACTCATTGGATGATTGGCAGAAGATGCTGTAAACCTTTAGTCACAAGCCTCACACTATTTCTTCTTTCCATTGATGACTTCTGTCTCTCATAATCCCCACTTTTGTAAACAGTTTTCCTTTTTCTATCTAAATAAATTCATAGATACATGAAAGACAAAGAGAGAGGCAAATGTAATCAAGGATAAATGGAAGGCAAACTAAAACATGATGTGTGATAGACTGCTGGCAGCAAAAATAAAGAGAAATCCATCAAAGAAGAGAGTTTGAGAAAAATCAAAATTATTTGTTTTTATCAGGTATTAAATACATATCTAAACCTGATAGTGGGTGGCTGTTTTGTGAAATGTGTAATTTTACTGTGGCTTTAAGGGCACTGAGACCAAACCCAATATCCATAAATACAGTTCAAGTAATAATAGGGAGAATAAAACTATTTATAGCTTCTAATGTGATCTCATACCTGGAAGACTTGTGTTTATAGCCAGATATAATCTGCAGTGTAGCCGTGCTACATAAAAAGGTGAGTAAACCATCCCAAGAGAACATTGGGGTCTGGCCAAATTTGTGAATCAAAATCAATTTTAGTTTTATGAAAGTATTGTTTTATTGATAGTCTTATAACTTGAGGTAGATTTTACTAACTATAATGTCCACTATGAATTCATATAAAGATTGGTATCATCTCGGAAAGATTATTAAATGTTGGTAAACACCATGTTACACTTTTGGTTACACTCTGGTGATGTAGCATCAGTATATTTTGTGTGTACTCCATAACCCCTTTTTTATGCCTTTTGTCCTGTTTGTTGTCTGGCACATGAAACACTCAAACATTGTATCAGAAAAAGTTGGAAACTCTACGATAGCAGGAGGTGACAAGGTCAGTCAGCAGTCGCCTGTGTAGGAGTGTGTACATGTTACTGCCTGGCACTGTAACAAGCTTACTAGTCATGGGAAAAAACTCTGCATCGTTGTGTATTATCGGATAAAACGCTTGTGGGACAACTCTGGTTCAAAAGGCTTATTTCTCACATGAGTCATATCACATAGTCCCATAGGTGGCAAACCATTAAAATTTGGGCAGACAATTGTGGTTATTCTGTTACAGAGTACCACTTCTGCATCTATAGATAATGTGTATGTGTCATTCTGTGGGTCTCTACAGAATTTCTTCAGTTAAAGCCAAAAGATCAAAATTAACCAACACAATGCATAAGGGCATCGCTGTCATGCTAGTTTCAGGGTTTTCATACTAGACTTTTTGAGTTAGTTAGATTTTTATTGATCTGACAATTCTTTTTTTAAAATGTATTTGATCTTGGTGCTGATGGCTATGAAAATGTGGTAGGAGAACAGATGTACAGTGCAATGTTATCTACTTGTGTTTGCCAGTATTCATCCTGGTTTTAGTTACAGATAGGACTAGTATCTAGTTACAGCTCTTCTTAGACTCATTACATTAATGGACTGTAACTGTATCTTCCATTCACATGTACACACAAGTTGGTAATTAAGTGGCACAATTTACAGGCCATATAATCTCAAGGAAGTGTTGACAGAATTTACTCTTATAAATGGTAAACAAAAATACATAATTATTAGTTATCCCAGACACACATGCGGCCATTATACAAATGTAAACTCATTGTATATATTTTTTTTTTTTTCTGAACATGAATTGAAAGATGTATTAGTGGTTTATCATCTTATTTTGCAACACTTCCATCAGCTATACATAATCCACCTAATTCACTGTGCTGTTGCAAAGTTGGGTATGTGCACGAGTGTATCCATGACCTTAAGGAATTATAACTATTACCATGCTGTATTAATACTTAAAGGCATAAGGGGATTTTTGCAAGATCACTGTATTTTTTTTTGTGGTTTAAATATTTGTGTTTTTGAAAGAGAAGTTGAGTAAGAGACTGTATGGTTTAGACTACTGTCTATGTAAAACATGGCCTTGGGAAGAGAAAGATTTTTTCATTTATGTGTGTGTTTGTTTGTGTGCATTGGCAGTGTCCATTCCCTCAAAGCACATTCCACTGCAAACCACAAATCTCTCCTTGTCCCTTTTCTTTCCTCCTTCACTGTTTCCTTCTCTTTGTTCAGTCTTATGTCCATTTCCATTTGCTTCTTTTACAACCTCAGCTCTCAGCATCTTTATTATTATAATTCTGTTTATATATCTTTCTCTCTTTATTTGGTCTACATCTTGATAAAACTGTAAAAAAAAAATGTCTGTCTTTATTTCAGCCCTTTCATAGTTGGGTGGTTTTCATGCTTTCTTTTGAGAAAAAAAAGTCTTGTACACTTGAACAGAACGAAGACAGTTTATTGCAGGCAAGTTTGAAGCTGTAAAAGTAAAAAAAAAGGAACAAATATAATTATATAAAAGATAAATACCTATTAAATGTTCTTGACTAAAGGACCACCCACTGACCCCTCACACTGCTATGAATCACTTTTTCCTGATCTGTGCCTACAGCTGTGTACTCACTGTAAAATTTGCAGATATTTTATTTGGTAAAATATAGCCTCCCGTTCAGGGAATAAATCATTTTTGCCTCACAGGGCTGCGGGGTGCGTTTTTTCTTTTTCCACTACTTGTGTTCATACACAAGTTTGTATCTTTTCTACTGAGATACCTCCACTCAGACACCACTAGGGGAGTGTGTTATTGTCTCACACCGTATGTCTGTTTTAAATGGCAATTTGAAGCACCGCTGGCTCTATAATTAGCCGTGAGCTCCCAAAGGAGAGGAAAAAAGTGGCTTATCGTGTCTCCTTTATAATTACAGATCCAAATAGGGCGACAGAGGCACACATAATCAGACACAAGTGCCGACAGATGCAGAGACATTGGAAAGGCGTTCTTGTATCAGCTTCTACATGCGCATTACGAGTTATTTGCCACCTGTGCTGAAGCCCTAAAACTTTATAAGTATGCTGAATTTTTGCTTGTTTGCTATAGAAAGTGATATTTGCTTTTCATGCTTTCTGTAGCACCTTCTGGATTCTTTTGAAAGCACAAATACAGCTTTTACCCCTAGATTTACATTCAAAACTTTTTTGAGGGAGCGTACTGTCTGAATCACCAGATAAATCTTGTATACGGCCAATCAGAGTAGGTTTTGGCAATAATAAAAAAAAAATATATTTTTTTTTTCACCTCCTTATGGGAGAGATTTGTGATGATGCTTAGAATCACTGTAGAACTTAACAACTGAAAAACGAGTATGCCATATAAACATGATTATGACTAAGTGAATTGATAAAAAACATGAGTGATGATTCACTTATGTCTCATTACATTGTTTTGAAATGATTTAGTGAACTTGATATGTTATTTCTGGATTTGCCCAGCTTTTAGTTTTTATATGTATATATATAAAAAAACAATATATATATATATATATATATATATATATATATATATATATATATATTGTTTTTTTTCAAGGGAAGTTTAAATAAGTTTAATATTGTGTTGTCCCCTACTCTGAATGAGCAGTGGGGGAGAGATATTTTGGACAATAAAGCAAGGGCATAGAATTAGCATGAACAGAAGGGACATGTCCCCACCAATATCCAGCGAATAAAGAAAAAGAAAAGAAACAAGGCAGGGTTGGGTGGTTGATTCCCCACCAATGCCAAGAACAAATCTATTCCCTTGGAATAAAGACTCATAACTAGTAAAAAAAATAAATAAATAAATAAATAAAAACAAAAGACAATAAAATAAAAACTTCTTAGTAAGCATGAGGAAATAAATTGAAACAAATCAACTTTGTTCTTGTATGTTGTTCTTGCATTCCTATCTCTCTACCTCTCATTAATAATTTAGACCTCTTCTATTTTTTACTAGATTTTCTTAATTTGACTTTGAACTTACAAACAAACCATTTTAAAGAACTACTGAAATAGTTTGTCAATAAAACACACAATGCCTCAACACAGCCTGCCTGCACACAATTTCCTACAACTTTAAGTTTAGTTAGTTGTGAATATTTGAAAATTTGTATTTTTTTGGAGGGGGCAAATCTTAGTCACAATCACCGTACATGTGTTTGTGTTTAACTGTGATAAGCTCATACCCTCTGAAGCAAGGCTGTCAAAGATATGTCACTCTCCCCCTCTCTCCTTTCCATGGAATTAATTTGTTGTGGCAACAGGCCAGAGGAGGGTAGAAAAGAGGAAAAAAAAAAACAGGAGACACATTCATCATTTGTGCAGTAAATGCTCACCCTGTGACCGCACCGTGACATTGTTTTCTTTATTTAGTTCATTCAGGCCAGCAGCTGATAATTTATACGCACTCCCTCTTTAATAATGAGGCTTTGGCTTCCCAAGGTGGGGCATGCTGTTGTTTATGTACACACACTCACTCACAAACACAAACACACAATGTCTTGACCGCTCTCTGTCAAAGTGAACACATACACGGATGTCAGTGATGAAGTATCCCTTCTGTCTGGTGTTTGTTCCTGTCAGGCTGATCTGAAGAAGCAAAAATGTGTAGATAGATAGATAGATAGATAGATAGATAGATAGATAGATAGATAGATAGATAGATAGATCTGTATCTATATCAATATATACAGTTTTTCTGTATATCCTTGAAAGTCATATTCATACTTCTCTGTTTACCTTGAGGAAAGCAGTAAGCTGGTCCTTGAGGCCCACACCTCTGCTCTTGACAAATTGATCTAGTTTAGTACTATAGTATCACTTCTCACTGCTGGACAAAACACACACACACACACACACACACATGCATACACAAATGTTAACACTCTCACACCTACACACACTGCTAGGCTGCACAGTACACAAGTGTGTTCTGCTTGGCTACCCATGTGTGTCAGCTGAGCTGGAACATCAAGGGGGGAAAGCAGGGGAGAGAAAGAGTTAGACAAGTTGGAGAGAGAGTGGGATGAGAGCTGGACAGATGGATAGAGAGTGGCGGAGGGAAACAAAAGAGAAATGCAATTGTTTCCAAATCTCAAGTGGTGGTGCCAAATCAGATACTGCGATGGAAGTGCAATGAAATGTAGATGCAAATACAAACCCACAAAAGCGCATCACAGATAGAGTCAGAAGATTGAGGATTTGTCCTCACTTGTCCTCATCTCCGTGCTGTTGAGATAAAACTATTATAGTATGAGTGTGAAAACAATACCCCAAAACCAGCAGTTGCATTTGGTATGAATGCAATTTCTTTCTTGAATGTTATTTCACTTGTCTGTTATGACAAAGGCCATCCCCCAACATGTCGAATCCAAATTTCCATTGCAGCCTTTAGCAGCACTGGGTTCGGCATGTATACTAATACATTTTTTCAAATTTTTTAGCCACAATGTTAATCTAAGATGAATTTAGTTTGTTCAATTGACATGAGGTGTAGTGCATTTGTTGAAAACATTTTTAAGTTTTTTGTTTGTTGTTTTATTGTGGACATAGTCATAGTTGCAAAGCTCTAGCCAGCTGATAGCCAGATGCAGGCCCCCAGTTTTTAGATTAGTAGCTAATATGAGCACTAGTCATGCATTACATTTTGCATTTGAGCTGATACCCACGCAACGTTCACTTTAGATCACTAATTCTACACAAATATGCACAAGTCACTCGGTTAGCCTTGTGAACCAACAAGTTCAGTTTGAGATTATTTTTTCTTTTAACTGAATTTCTGCTTTAATAATATAAATTGTTTTCTATTTACTTTTCACTCAAGCTAAGACACAATAATTGTTTTGTGAGGAAGAGATTTAGTCAACATAAACTTTAGTTAGTAACCCCACGGATCCCTGACAAAGTGTCACTGTGTTACTTTTTGAATGTGATTAATAAAGTGAGAGAAATCAGTAACAGTTATATGTATATTTTTCATAAAGGGAATTGATATTAAGGGTGCACTTAGACCTTAGACCTGCTTAGTTAAAGCACACAGATTCAGAATAATAATGTAAAAAATGTTCGATTCATCTTACTTCATAAGTTTGACAGTTCAAGTTGATCAACAGAGAACTGATCAAGACTGAATGAAGACACACAGACATGGATCTGTGCACAAGATTTCAACATACAACTCTACATTCTGTCATGTTTTGAGAACACTGGAAAAACAAAACAAACCAAAACCAAAAATACCTACACAACTACAAGACATTCCACAGAAGTGTGTGGATGTCATTAAGTTCAGAGTGGCTACTGCCTGCAGAGTCTGCCTCAGGGCAGAATGGAGAGCTGCTGCTTTATCGCACAGCCAGACCTAGTTATGTCAGGAGCATTCTCAGGGGTGGCACAATGAAACTGAATGTAGAAAAGAGAGAAACTTTTTTTTTTTAATTTACTCCAAAGATTATTTTTATGTAAATGAACTAATTTTAAGTTTTAATGAATGAGTTGTCATTTTTTTCAACACCAGTTTAGTAATCTACATGAACTTGTTTCATAACAATGAAACTTAATTCTGACTTAATTGGTCTTTTGGATGCCAAACATTCAAATTGCTAATTTCATTTGGATGGGGGGTGGGGTTATGCATTAGGCTAAAATACTCACTGACAGATGCTATATTTATTTTATTTCCTTTTTTCAAGAGAAGAGAAAGAAAAAGAAGAGTCTGTGAAGTGACTGTTACGATATTGGCTAAGAAAAAAATGAGGAATGAGAGGGATAAAAGAGATGGTGAGCAAAGGAGCAGAAGCAGCAAAGAGAATTCAGAATGAGGCTGGTGATTGTTCCAAGTACTTGTTTCAGTCTGTGGTTATGATAGGAAGAGGCAGGAGAGGCAAGCTGTGTGTGTGTGTTCTGCAGGAAGACTCACAAGAGCTGTGGAGAGGGGAAACTCCATCACACTTGTGAAAGATTAAAGAAGCCCTACTCCCACAAGAACACGTGTCATGATGCTAGATCAGTCCAGAAGACTGCAGAAACTGTACTTACTCTCTGTTACTATCTGACAAGAGAGTTGCAGATTCACCTTTGATGAAAGCAGTTGTGTTTGTGAGAGCTCCCAGCTTGAAATTATTATCTCTGAATTATGAAACTTTACTTTTTATTTGTTTATATATTTCATTTGAAAAGCAAGTCAGAGGAACACAGTGGCATTTTGACAATCCCAAAGGTCTGTGTTTTCAAAGAAAAATCCCCATAATGCTAATAGGGCTAGTAAAGCAAGTCAGGAACCTGGCGAAGAAAAGTAATATCATTACAATTCAAACTATTGTCAAGTGTTACCTCTGAGAATTTCATTGATGCTTCCTACTTGTGCCTGCTTCTTTGGCTGCCCTTGTCAAAATCTGCCAAAAAGTGAAAGCTTGGAGAAAACACTATACAATGCAGCTTAAAACAAGTGCTACTGGAACTCAGAATACATTGGCCACTTCAAGTCAGTGCTAATTTTCTAAGTTACTGCATGATTCACTTGTTTTAATATTGTTTTCCCTTGTTTTTCCCTCATTTTTTCCACTCGTTACTCGTTATTTTACAATTAGCAATTAATTCCAACAAGGAACCATCCACAAAATTGTTTATTCTTCAATTATTAACATGCTTTCTAGCAAATTGCATTTTTATTTGAAGATTAGGCTTTCAGCCCAAGATGAATTAACCATAAAATATTATTTTGTCTGTTGTAACAGTGGGTTAGATAATCCAGCTTATCTGCTTGTTTCTTTGAATCCCATTTGGTTAATTTGTGTAAAGTTTAAGACTGAATCAGAACTCAGTTTTGCCATCAATGATAAAAAGATTGATTTTGTTTTGGAGAGGTGTAAATAAGTCAGTTTGGTTTAATGATTGTAGGAAATATTTCTCCGAATAGGTACCTAAGGGAAGAGTGGTCACCTTTCAACTGGGAAGTTGGTGGTTTAGTCCAGGTTTACCACCCTCAAAGACTAGAAGAGCTCTATACAAATACATCCATTTGTACGTCCATTACATATATGTCCATTTACCATAAACATGGCTTCACCAACCAAAAATGTCAATCCTCACTTAGTAACTCCAGAACTAGTATAAGCTGTTTCTGTTGAGTTTGTTTCTTGTCAAATACGAGTCAAAAACATCCACTTTGATTACAACTATCCAAAAGACATGGCAGTTCTTTTTGTTTTTCTTTCCAATCTTTTCTAATCACCTTAAAGTTTAGAAATGACTTAGCCTGTCTTTTTTAATGCTGTGTCATGAACTTTACTATTCAGCTTGTTAGCTATCTTTATAGACTATTAACGCAGAGTCTGAGATGTATCTCTTGGGTGTTGTGCACTTTCCTTAAGCATTTAGTTTTAAATCCTCTAGAAATAATGTAAGTATATTTAATGTTTTTATTAGGGAAGGATCTCTCTTTTTGTAGAATGATGAACTCCACAAATTTTCTGGAATTGGCCTTTTAACCCTTCCAAGATTAGAATGGAATAGCCGCTGCATCTTAAACATCATTATTGTTTAATGTATTTCTTTCATTAATAATATGCAAAGGTTAAACAGCTGAAACATATTTATTGATGAAGCTGGTCACACAAGCTGACAACAGTCGATAAGATGTATTTGATCAGCAGCAACATGCTGCTTCTAATTCTTGAGGAAGCTGTGAGGTTCTTCCACACTATTTTTTGATTTAGTTAAATTTATAGTAGTATACACAGTAATAATTCTTATAAAAAAATTTATCAGTATTGGTCTAAGTTCACTTGACCACACCTTGGTACTGTTTTTCTCTCTTTATTTGCCAACCATTGTTAGCTGTTAGTGAAATAGGTTCATAGTTGCATGCTGTCATCAACCAGCTGTCTGGTTGTCACCGCTTGTGTGGGTTTGTGTGTTTGCCTGTCTTTGTGCATGTATATGTGTATAGCTGTCACTGGGGGCCAGCCTCCTGTTGTGAGAGCAGCGGTGCGATAAAAGAATGATGATTAATTTCACTCCGAGTAACCTGTCTCGCTGATGTGGCTCTACCAAGCTGTTTGTGTGTGAGAGATGTAGACTGTGTAGTCAGCAGGTGTGCTGTGATACTTTGGATGCCCTCCAGTTAGGGTCAGACAGACAAATTTGCCTTATACTGTATATCCCTCCTTGCAAACTCACATTGACACCACTAAGTCTTCTTCTCTTGGTCACATCCTCTTCTTTTGAGCCAATGAATAGTTGCATCCATAACATTTGTTCACAGCTTTTCTTTTACTGTCTGATGGTATCAAATTGAAATCCTCTTTTTGGAAACCAAACCCTGCTGTCAGAGTTATTAGCACTCTGCATGTGTGTGTTTGTGTGTCTGTGATTGTGTGTGTGCAGGCCATCCTCTGAACAGATGAAAGCAAAATCAATTCCATTAGGGATTATGAATACAATGAGGAGCTGTTAACACACACACCCACAAACACACAGGCAGTTACAGCCTCTGCTGTAGATTTCATTAAAGAGACTCCTTTTCCCCTCTCCTCCCTTTGTTCCCTTCATCATAAAACTATGACTTTGTTTTATAACTTGTGTTTTCTGGACCTTTGTAACATTGGTCCCAATCTGTCCCCACTCCCCACCCTTAATTAAA
Source organism: Pachypanchax playfairii (assembly GCA_006937955.1). Taxonomy (NCBI): domain Eukaryota; kingdom Metazoa; phylum Chordata; class Actinopteri; order Cyprinodontiformes; family Aplocheilidae; genus Pachypanchax; species Pachypanchax playfairii. The sequence goes on along the minus strand of SSNP01000025.1, from coordinate 4,215,290 downwards.
GTCTATTTTGTCATGTAATAAACTACATTTATAACAGCTATGGTTAGAGAGGTAGCTGCTTTGTTGGAATACACAACTTCACACAAATCAAGAGGATGATTTCTAGAGGTAGCAGAAGGGAAATTTTAGAAATAATTAATTATAATAATATAATAATGAGGCTGTATGTATATATGTATGTATGTATGTATATATGTATATATAGAAATAAGGAGAAATGGTTTATTGCAGAGGAAAGACCTTGAAGTGGAAACACGGCTTTGAAGTAAACTAACTGTGGAGACATCCAGGAATACTTGTTGCTAGAAGAAATAGTACAATAAAAAAGCAAGTGATAGAGAGAGAGAGGAGCCAATTGGAAGGAAACATGAATGAAAGTTCAAAACAATCTTCCAGTTGCGTCATTTCATCAAATTAAAGTGCAGGAGTAAAACAAAGACAGAAACCAAACATATTACAATACCGTTCACAGAACAAGACAGAACTACTAGCAACTGATGGGTTGACATTTTTCTTCTGTATACACTTCATTGCTTTAATTTGTTCCCTATTTGCCCTCTTCTTCAAACAGACTTGCATGCACAAACACTAAGGGTACATTTACACCAGCCCTGTAATCGAGCTCTAGTTCATTTGCACAGAAAGTCCGGTTCATTTGGGGAGGTGCGAACAGGCAACCGAACTCTGATTCAGACCAAACAACCGACTCTAGTCCGCCTAAAAACATGTGTCTCATTTTGATTAAAACAAACTCTGGTGTGGTTCGATTGCATGCGGGAAAACAACCGGACTGAGATCGCACCAAAAGCAGGACGTGGACTATGTTGTGCAGCTGTCTCAGCCGCCTCGTCCTCTGTCTCATTATTTGCTCATCCTGAGCCCATTGCTGTAGAATATTGATCTGGTACATTCACCAAACACAAAAAATCAATCCCAAAACAACCAGAATCTGCTGCAACTCCATGTGTGTTTCTGTTTCACTCTCCCGCGGCAGCACCAGGAAGTACCGTAACAGCAATAATAAAGTTGTGCAGAAACTCTAAAGCGCCACCACAGGCAGGGGTGTATCATGCTCCTAATCTTATTTAGTCTGTTTGAGTGCAGTGTGAATCCAAACCGCACCAACTAAACTGAGTCCACGGAACTATCAGGTGTGAATATGTGTGATTCTATATTTATTCTGGTACACCTTCTACCATCACTTCTGTCTTCATAAACAGATAGTTATGTCAATTCTTAGTCCTCCAGAACAAGCCAACCCCGCCGCCCCCCAAAAAAAAAAAAAAAAGAAAAAGGCAACTTATTTTTTTCCAAAATGTGAAAAATGTCATTGTAACATCTCATATAAAAAAGTCACAGGTAATGATTATCTCACAATTCTCAGGAGTGATGGAGGTGTCAGTGACCTTTGTGACTTTAATGACCCAACTCATACTTTCTTCACAACAATCTTTGAAATCCCAACCCATGATGAACTGAAGAAGCCTTTTGGATGAAAAGTGAAATGTTTTCAGTAAGCAGTAAAAAGGTCCAGTTGCCTTAAAAAAAAAAAAAATTAAAAATTTCAAAACCTGTACAGTCCCAGTCAACGCACTAGGGCTTCCATGGACCATGAAAAAAATCTGAGTCTGGGATGCTAGAGTGGCTGGTCACCAGTCACACCTGTAAAATTAAAATATTGCAGTCCCCAGCTTTAAGTTCTTTTTTTTTTGTTATTGTTGCATTTCCAGTACCCACTGCTAATCATTAGTTGCTAGTTAACTGGTCAGTGACATCAATTTGACTGACACATCATTGACAACAACATCAACATAGTAGTAACAGGCTCTTAGTGTCAGTGACCCACAACTTGTTAAGTTTAATTGCCCCTAATTGGCACCTGTATTTCAGTAAAGTTCTCAAAATTCAGAAACAGAAGCTTAAAAACTGTTTTTTTTAGGAGTTGGCGTAAACCCAAACAAGAGAGGGGTAAGGAAAGCAAAATGTGTCTTCAAACATGTTTTCAAAGTGTGAGCCAAAAACTCATTAAGAAGTCACCTTCAACTTTTGGACAGTTTCTAACTTCTACGGTGCCATTACAATGAAGTTATATAATCAATAGCAGCATAAGAGACCTTTACCTGAAAGTTGGAAGACATGATGCATGTACAAAGTCTCTGTCCTCAGGTGAATGCAACATCTTCCTACTTTTGGACCTTATTTCTGAAAATAACATTTTAAAATGTCTGGCGAGCAGCATCTTTGCATTTTATTTAATCTTCACTTGAAATGATGGAAATAAAATGAAATTTTATTCTTTTTGATTTGTTGTAAAACTAATTGATTGGTGGATAATTAGAATGCAAATAGCAGCAATTATGTTCGGTGTACTTGTTGGAGTGGCACTGCTGAGCCAGATAGAAACACATATGATTGTCTCGCTTCAAAGAGGTAAACTAATCAGTAAAAAGGCCGTGTTTTAATGGCTCATGCTTTCAGGAACTTCAAAGCAATATGCTTTGTTTTTTTTTTCTTTTTTAAGCCAATAATCATCATGGGAGCAGTTACAAAAGCATACTTATTAAGAGCCTTTTAAAGCAGGAAGACATTTTGTTTTTTTTTCTAGGGTCTCTTTCATCCTTTAGGCTGGTTAATGTGATAAAAAAAAAATCAAATTTTTTTACAACATGAAAACAAGTTATAGATGCCTCAGTGTTTTATTTTTTACTTTTAGAATTTGGTGCTTCCTTTTGGTATTTAAGCTACTGTGAGGTAGATGACATGTTTTATGAAGCCTCTCTTACATAGCGCTCTTCATTATTAAACCCAAACAAACAAAATGATAAAGTTTCTTTTGGGTACTATTGCAGATTCCTAGATTCCGTATTGATTTGCAGGAACAATTAATTAAATAAAATGGGATTTCTCAGACTTTTAAATTTTCTGTTAAAGCTGCCTACTCTGTTAGGAGTTTGTGTTCGGGTACTCTTGCTTCCAGAGTGCAGAGGTCGCAGAAGGAGAGCAGGAACCTGCAGGCTAGGAGACAAGATGAAAATTCACAGTCACCTGCCTCAGTCTCCTGTCCCTTCTGTGCTAGCTGACCTGAATCCCCCTCCAACTGCCCTCTGCCCCAAGCTGTAGGGCAGAGCGTGCACTCTGTTCTTATTCTGTTCATCAGTCTGTCACTCATCAGAAATGATACAGAACCCTAGGGCTTGTTTGAGAATGACCACATAGTGTGTGTGTATGTGTGCCATTTATGACTGTGAGAGAGCAAGAAACAGAATTCATCAGCACTCTAAAAAACAAAAGACACAAAAGGTCACACTCACTTTACGTCAATAAAAGTTTCAGTTTGTGTGTCTTCATGTGGAAGCAACATAGGGGGCTGCTAAAACAAATGACCTTTAGACAGTAACAACTGGGATACATCATTTTTACACACATCTACAGACAAAATGACAGCAACAATAGAAAGGGTGCACACTTTTTTAAAAGTCAGTTATGTAATTTTTTTAAATGTTTCTGATAAATTACAAATGTCACAAACCATACAAGTTATAATGACAACATAAATAATTAAACTTGCTTTATTTTTAGTCGTCACACCTCACTTGTACTGTTTACTTTTTGTTTGAGTGCCACTGAGCGACTCCTCAAAGCCGAATTGGTTAAGTACTTGACTTTTAACCACAACTGCGTCCTCTTCTTAGGAAAGAAAAGTGCACACAGTGATGAAAGCCTGCCTGCAAATGAACCTTCTGTTTGGAGAAAGATTAAGGAAACTCCACTAGAGATTTGGCAGATGATAACCAGGAGACGAAAGTAAAGGGAGAAAAAAAATGGAAAAAAAAAGGCCTATAGCAGAAAAAACCCAGAACTTTCAGAAGACTTAACTGCTCTCAGGTGATGGATGAGCAGATGGAAGCTGAGAAATTAGGAAGAGAGAGATCCAGAAGGAAGAAGGGAAGATTTGCTCACTCCTGCTGGAGGAGTGACCCTCATAACTCGTAATTTTGTCAGTAGATTGAACACTGGCTAACACTCAGTAAAAAAATCCACCTTTCAGATTCATACAGTTGTTAAATCAAACGGTTTAGCAAAATAAAATACTGGTTTGGTTAAGAATTTCAGTAACTCTTGAACCAAATGAATATGTTTAAACCGTATCACTTTTAAAACTATTTTAAAAATGATAATTTCTAGCAAATCAAGTCTTGCACTTTTTTAAATCGAGAAATAAGCTCTTTGAAAAAGTTTATTAAATAAAGCATATATTTTCTAGATTTTCAAAGTAAGATATGTCAATTATTTTACAGTGAGATTGTACTTATAGTTTTTGTGTTTCCTTCTTTCATCTTTCAGATCCTGGTAAACTCTATTTCCCAGTCTGCCTTGTTGTATGAGAATGTAATGGTGAGCAGTGGAAACCCCATCCTGAGAGATCTACTCTTCAGCCCGGATCATCAGTTCTTATACACCCTAACTGATAAACAGGTAGGAGAAGTGTATACTCAAATCTAACAATGTCTAAATATCATCAAAGTTTATTTTAGTGTTATGTAAAATACTGACACAACAGTTTTCTTAGTCTCTCTGTGCTTTTTCTCTCCTCCTATGCTGTATATATATTGTACGATAGCCAGCTCACAGTTTAAAAAAAAAATGTTCAAATGTCAGACTTTCATTTGAACTAAAGAAGCTCCTTAAACAAGAAATTAAATGACTTGAATTACCAAGTCCAGTTCTCTTATTTGTAACTTATTACTACCATGCCTAGGACAGCTGTGACTCTTCACCAGCTGACTCATTATATAAAATCCTACAGCTTTGCCTCATATGTGATCTGTAAATTTCATTCATGAGCATTTGAAACTCAGTCACTTCTTTAAGTTTTCTTCACAAATTTCCCATCTTAAAAATGGTTGATGACCTTAATATGATAGACCTAAACGAGATGTGCAGTATGTCGGCAGAGTTGTGTAATTTATCAGTGATTAAGTTTAATTAACTTTTACATGTCTGAATAAGCACATAGAGGAAGTGGACTATGATTAGTACAAATAGATGGCATCTATTTTGCTGTGACAAGTAAGGATATTAGGCACTGAAATTGAAAAGAGTGAAGTTAAAGATTCAGATAAACTCCTCTAAAAGAATCCACTCACAGTAAAAACATGATTTTTTTATTACGCATTTTTCTTTTAAACAAATTAGAATTCAAGTTGCAAAATACAAAAAAGAAGAAAAAAAACATCCTGGACAATAAGCATCAAATCTTACTTTTTAAAATCCCGTCAAATTGTATTTATAAACACTTGCAAAATTAAGATATTTGCTAAAACTGTTTCAGGAGTATAATCAGTAATTTAAAACTAAAGGTTTATTTCAGAGTACATTTTAGATCTGCGGCTCAGAAGGATAAAGCATGTAAATGCTTGTTACATTTTCAGATTTTCCTTGTATATCTCATCTGCATTAAACATGACTGTCATTGCCACCAGAAAACCTTTTTTTAACTAACAACGTCAATGTTTTATGTTCAGTAAGTTTTGACACATCCTTTCCATTATTGTCAGTCTGTTCAGTGACACAGATTTGCTACCGGTAAGGAAACCCCTCAGAAATCAAGTGTTTTTTTTTTTTGTTTTTTAAACTATCAGGTTCCAAGTTAATGGTGTTAAAGTTTCTATCTTTGCAGACATGCATGACACAGACCCTTTTAAAACTACGTTTATTTGCTAATATTTTAATGGCATGTAAACAGGGGTCTTATGACTACAAAGAATGTCTATAATAAAAATTTCAAAGGTATTATCAGATGTTGTTTATGTAAAGCATAGTCTCTTTAAAACTGTAGTTGTACCAAAAGAGTACAATAAATATAAATCAAGCTCCAGTAAAGGGTGCATAGTAACACATTACTTTTCTATTTAGTGAGACGTGCAATTTTATTCTTTACTCTAAATATTTTCTTTAGCTTTTCCATTTGAAGTTATCAGTTGCTATCAAAGATGGATTAAACATTAAGTTAACTTTTTAAGTTAGTTTTGTTTTAGACAGCCTTTTTTATGCAGCTTTTTATGTTTCCTATTTCATATGCAGCTTTGGCAACTAGAAATTTAAAGCAAATTTAAAGACAAGTCAGGATAGGATGACCCTAATTGGAGAGCAGATAATAGCCTTTCACTTTAAGATCTTCAGCAGTGACCAGATACACAGTTCAGTGATGAACTGAAGCAGAAAAAATAAGAAATGGAGAATAAGTTAGAGCTGAGAAGGTGAAGAAAAAAAATAATTGCTTTGCAGGATATGCTCTGTTATTTTCACTAAGTCATCCTGCAATACTCTTCGAACAGTACAAGTCTCCCTTTCTCTGAGAAAGACATGTGTGGAGTGAGTCTCTGGAATAAGTACTTTTGCCGTAGTTATTTCACTCCCAATAAAAATAAAATAAAATAAGCTGCTGGGAATTTGAAGTTGTCTCAGAAAAAAGACCCTTTTGGTATTTCTGATGAGCCCCAAAAAGTGTTTTCATTCATAGAAGTTTTTAAAAATCTTTTTGAACAATCATATTTGCATTCATAAAATACATGTAATTGTTTTCTGTATGCTATGAAAAGTGGTTAAGTCAAGCAGTGATTAGCTGATTTACATGAACTTGGGCAAGACTAAAATACAAATATAATGTTTAGTTAAATTTGTTGGTACTGTTGCTGTTATTTTTAGAAGCATAGTTGCATTTTATGCAAATATGTATTGCCAGGTGTTAAATACCTGTTAAAGTTAACAACTTCAAAAGCAGCTGCAGTAGGTGCTTAATGAAACAAACAATGCATATCACTTTATAAATGTCTCCCACCCTGTTGTTGTAATAATTCAACTTTTAAGTCTGTCATATTCAAATTCTCTGCAATGATCACTTTCAGATGTGAAGTCTACCTTTTGTTTTGTTTGTCATCCTCGTCTCCTACCGTCGTCTTCATCCTTCTATTCCCATCTTGTCGTTGAATAATAGAAATGCCAAGTGATGAGAGTTCAAACATCAAAAAGCCAATTTCCCAGCTTGACAGAGCAATTTACCTTTGCACATATTCACTTGCACGTAATTAAATGTAGTGAATTGGACAACAGCATATAGACCACATATCATTATGGCAGTATAGACTTACATATAAGCTTGCATGCACAGAGTGAGAAAACATAAAACTGATTCACTGCAAGTGGAGGATTTTCGATTTGCTCTCGATAGATTTATACATGCCTTTCTCTGTGTATACGTTCACCTCTCCTCACACCTTCTTTTGTAGAAGAGTTTTTTTCTTTTCTTTTTACTGTATGCATCTTCAGCTGCTTTCATCCTCTGATCTCTCTCTATCTCTTCAGTGATACCTCATTATTTTTTGTGCTCATAAAAATGAACAATGGCGCTAAATCAGTTTTATCATTGCTGTTGTTTCCCACTTTTATGCTCAAATTTTCCTAGTCTAAAAAATATGTTGAGGGCTTTTTCATCCTGTCAACGCTGCTCTCTGTTGTTGACGTCACTAAGAGAGGGATATTTCTTTCATCCTGCACATCCCTGTGGGTGACATCATCTAATTGCTTTAAAGTAAGTGACTAAGTGGATTACATCTCATAATCTATTGATTTTCTCTGTACCTTTGTACCAAATGACGTACTTATCATGTTATTACAAGTCTTACTTCTAACATCCTGCTATTAGGTTAGTTTATTTATTACTTGGACCTTTGATAGTTTGCTACTCTTTTACAGGACCACAGATTTAAAGAGCCTTAGAAGTTTGCTATATGTAATCTAATACACATGTTGCATTGAGTCTATGATATTTTCTCTGTTAAAGCATCATGGCTAGATTTGCACTATTGAACTCCAAAGGGCAAGGTCAAGCCTCTCCGCTTGTAAAACGGATTTGTAAGGTGACCCATCGGCTGCAGACAGCCTCGCTTTCATGAGGAGGGGCTCAGAAACTGGCATAATAGTCTGATGATGTACCTCTGTGTATTGATTTAACTATTGTACAGAAATGTACTTCGCTGTACTGTACTGCACTGTGGAGAAACCCTACCCCTGGCACCACATCAGAGAGGGTTCATATTAAATTCAGTCAGCATTTACTGCGCTTGGAGGTCAGTGAGAAGAGACTGCCATGTGCTCCTTTTAAAGCAGTTTCTTTGGTGTTTTTCCAACTCCGAAGTTGCAAAAAAATGTTAGTGAAGACATGCAGTGGTTGGGAGAATAATGAGGAGAGAACAGACAGTAAAAGCACCCTTGTCAGCAAGTCGCCTGAGCGTTTAGTCTTAGCATTTCTTCCTTTGTGGCTAACTTGAAATTATTGACATGCAAATGTATTGCTTGAAGACATTCATTTAGGAGAAGTAAAATTGTAAATGTTGCTAATTAATTGTAAAGTTTGTCCTGGCTTTTGGGCTCTTAATTTTGACACCGGACTTACATGCTTTTATACATTCATGAAGATTTATGTGGCATCAAAAAACATACAGTATTATACCTTTGTGTAAAAATAATGTCTCAACATCCAGTCAGTTATAGACAGCTAGTTGGAAAAAAAGTGTCTTTTTAGAAAAGCTTTTTACACAATGCTTAAAGTGAAGCTTGAAGTGTTGATGGCAGTTTCTTGTCTTCTCATTAACAGTGTGTGTGTGTGTGTGAGGATTACTGGATATGTTAAGCTGACATGCATTGTTTCACCCAGATGAAAAGTATGAAAATGCACGCTAACAACTCCAACATGAATAGTTGTGTTTTTGATGCAATACAAGATTCTTATTTATCTTTTATGTTTACAACACACATTAAATGAGCAGAATCAATAGTGGGGCCAATGAGATTGATAGGCTCATTACAGTTTTAGTTTTTACTTGTCAGTTTTATTTTATATTTTTCTGTATGTCTCTCTAATCTCTAAATTATGTAGAAATCTATATTAATGTTCAATGATGTGGTCATTACTGGGAATTTATGGATGACCTGATTTTTTTTTTTCATGGTCATTGAGAACTTGTTTAAGCTAAATCTTAATGCATTATTCACAGGCTATAACTTGGTTTGACTGGTAATATTTCAGGTTTGTCTAGGATGCATATGAATCAAACCAGCCCTTAATGTTTAAGTGAAAAGGACGTTTTGGTTGCTACTCTATGCATTGTAATCATTCTTAAATATAAATTGACAATACAGTGATTTTGTTTCATTCTGCTCTGATCATTAAGTCATTCAGTTCAGGGATGAGTCAGAAAGCTGAAAATATTTTAATCAAACTCTGATCTAGTATCCAGGCAGAGACCTGAAAAATATGAAATAAACTTGATTGAATGTTTCACATTAAGACAAGCTAACAAGCAAGGCACATTATAAAATGTAAATAATTTTAGCTTTTCATTATATCCACAGTTTAGAGCATCATCAACTATCTTTTTGAATGTAATAGGATATGTAATGATCAGTTGCTCATAGAACACAACATATCTGTACATTCAGATATTTATACCTCTGTCCAGATCTTTCTTGCGACAAAAATGCAGACAAGCACACACAAACTGGAGGTGTGTGATGAGTGATTTTCTGATCAGTGTGATTTGTGAGTCAGTCAAAGAAACAGACAGCAAGTGAGAAAAGTCTTAATGTGTTTGGGGGGAACAGCGTGACTTGGGTTTGAAAAGAAAATGGGTCAAAGTAAATTTGTGAAAGATTTGTAAAACTCACTTTCAAAAACAGACTTTTTTTTTAGTAGACTTCTACATTTTTAAGCCTTTTTAATATCTAATCAAAGATAGTGCTGGAGTTTGTCTTGTTTTGTGAAGCATTTTTTTCTGTTGCCCTTGGATAGATTATTGCTGTTTTTTTTTTTTTTATTGTACTTTGTGACTCGTAGCTATAATGCTTTTGCTTCATCTTTGTTTAGATAGTCTTATGGTCAAATAGTTACCTGGTGACTTGCAACAAATTCCATATCTGCTCTGTGCGACTTGATAATGTGTATTTGTACAGCAGGCCTGCTGACAAAACAAACCCATCCATCAGTCTGTTGTGTAGCGATAGAATCATATATTTTCTACCATATTATACAGATGGAACAATTACAGTTAAGCCTATAACTACAGCTAGCTGGAAACAAAAGGGCCCCATATGTGAAGTGAAACATCAGATGCAATTACATCTGTGTGTCTTTCTCATTTATCCTCCCCTGTATTCCTCATGCCCACCCCCTTCCTTCCATCCTACAGCCTCCTCCTTGATCCCATCCAGCACTAGGCAAATTAAGAGCCTCTCTATCATGACCCAAATGAGAGCGGCTCATTTGTCGCTGTTATTTATTTGTAATAAACTCTCCTCATCTCCTCTTTCTCTCTTTCCTCCAAAGTAGAAATAGAAAAATATGTCTAACTCTAAGTGGAGGGTCATTTTTAATCCACAAACACTGTCCATTTTCATTTGAAAGCCAAACTGAGTGGTTAAATGGACATTTTTCCTCTATGATGTCATTGTTTTTGTCTTCATCCACCTACCAGTCTAATTCCCCTGTCCTTTTCCCACCACATCCCTCTGCTGTCCACAGATGGATGTGTTTCCCTTTGTGGCAGCAAATAGGCCAGGAATGAAAATGCCATATTTAATATAAATGGGTGGTTCTCACTTACTTACAGTTCTCTCACAAACACAGACACTCACTACCTTGTCACCTGAGTAAGACAAAGAGTCTTTGGCTGAGCATATCCTATTTCCCTTCCCATTATCCATTTTCTAAAACTCAATAATTGAACTTTTCCATTGGAATACATCATATGGCCCTCTATCATAGAGCCCCACTGAATAAACTTACCTCTCTGGCTATTGTGATTGAGCATGTATTTTTTTCCTCCATCCCACTCCCTCCCTTATCAGATAGGCTGTACATGGTATTTGTCTATTCACAAATAATGACTGCAATTTGGTGTCATTTGGAGTCCTGTAAAAGACTCATACCTACTGATAGCTGCATTATAATGGTTTTCAAACACAGGTTACTATTACCATGCTATGAATTTGCTATAAGCCATTGTGTCCAACTGTACAGTAGAGCACCACAGAGAACCTGAGGATTTAAAAACTGAAGACAAAATACAGGAATTATTGTTCAGTAGGTGGAATAAATACTATTTGTTTCACAACTCTTAGGTTATTGTTTTATGTAGCACAGCTTTAAGTCAGACGTTATTGCTGTAATATCATCTTAAAATTATGTACAGAAATCTTTTGTTTTAATTTTCACCACTTGTCAAGTGCACATTTATGATGATATCCTGGTATTCTGTGAAAGATGAATTGACTCTTTTGTAGTGTAATATCAGAAGTGTCAATGTTTATTTCCTGCATACTGTCATCTTAGTAGATGAATGTAGCATGATTTATTGAATAAAGTTGGACTTCTGTAAAGACAAAATTCAAATAGTATGATTGTTTCCACTTTTACAGCTCTTAAAACAATTCATCTACAACCGACATTAGAGTTCAGACTCATTGATTAGATTGTGTGCTTCCTGCCTCTCCATTCTCATTGATGTAATATTCTACAAAAGGGAGTCCCTGAGAGGAGTGTGTGCATTTTTTTATGTGAATGCATCTTAGGTGGCCATTGATGTGTTTAAGAATTTAACAGATGACCCAGAAAACTTCTCAAAGTCTTTATCTTTGGTCTTAGTCTTTGGATTAGTCATTTCCAAAGAGTTGCTTTTTCACTGGAGTCTCTTAAGTATTAGTTTGCCTGAGGCAGTTTCCTGTGCTCCAGTCCACCTGTCTCTGTAGAGATTTAACAGATGAATAATGATACAGTTGAATTCTTAAGTTAAACCTACATGTGACTTGATCATTTGATATTTTTACCCAAAGGAATAGTTTTTAGTTGACCTAAACATTTCCTTGAACCTGCAAGAAATTCAAACTAACATGCAATTATTGATGATTGTGAAAACACTTAACAGATGGTGATGCAAGAAGTACTACAGAACATGTCTATGGTGTAATATCAGGATAAATATCTCTGAGATTCTCCAGGATAATCAGTGTGTCTCTGATGATATGGTTAAATTGTGGTTGTATTGTAAAGACAAATTAATGACAGTAATAAAAAATCGGAATTTTTTTTGTCTTTTTTCCCCCTCTCTTTGTCAGGCTCTAGACTAGAAGCTGGTGGGGATTAGGAGGATGATTTTTGGTACAAAGCATATACCTCTTATACTTTAGACTTTAAATGTACTTATGGACAGATGAGAAGTTCCTGCAGAAATCAATCAGGCATAAGTACAAATCAATAAAATTGATAAACCAAGATGAAAATATACTTTTTTTTACTATTTTTTATTTATTTTTAAATTTAAGGTTCAATTTAGAAATATTTCAAAGATGGAAAACTGCATAAGAAAATGTGCTGTTTAAATTGGAGACTGATACTGTGAACAGTGTGGCCTTGTGAAAGTACAGTAAGAGTTAAACACACAGTACTGCAGAATGTGCCTAAAGGCTTATTCTGTTAACTTTTGTGATGCATATCCACATATCTGGGGAACAAATTGAATGGACTCATAAAGAAAACAGTTAGGAATTGATACAGTACAGACAAAGCATTTTTATTTTCCCCTGAGTATATGCTGTGGTGCTAAAATTATGTAAGTGGTTTGCATTTTGCACTATATATATATATATATATATATATATATATATATATTTCATAATTACTCCTTTGCTCTGCTACTTAGATTAAGCCATATTTTCCCCACAAGCATTTTAAAGTAGAATTATAAATGATTCCCCGGGCCAGTGGTGTCAGTAAACATATTCACTTTTATTAGCAAAGAGTTTGTGTGGGTTTGCGTAGATTCTTATTCATGGACATGTCAATTCAAAAGTTTTATTAGCTACGCTAAAAAATCGCTGTATATGGTTAGGTACTTTCAACTATTTCAAGCTTACTTGATTTTGGCATTTAAGCTTTTTAATGGCACTTGATTAGTTTGTAAGAGACTATTTAAAGGGTTTGGTAGATTAAGGCCAGAACTTAATTGTTTATTAGTATAGTATGAGTATGTATTTATGAACATTTTTTTGCCTACTATTCTTTGATTTTTGAGAAGTATTTTATGTCACAAAACTTTTTTGAATTTTTAGCAGATATACGTATGTAAAGTTCTAATTCTACCTTTTTTGAAAGCAACCCCTTGTACCTTTTACAAAAATTTGTCTGTGGTTGGCAATTTGAACATTTTCCTTTACATACAATGTTTCTGAAGCAGGACACCTTGAGTAGTTGCTGTATAGATTTTTTTTTGTCTATTTACAGCAGTGTAAACAATACTTTTGTTCAGCAATAACCATGTAACTCTGGTGTTTATTTTTTGCTTTCCTCTTATAGGTTACACGTGTACCAGTGGAGAGTTGTGAGCAGTATACTTCCTGTGCAGACTGTCTGGGATCAGGAGACCCTCACTGTGGCTGGTGTGTGCTACATAATATGTGAGTACCTTTTTTTTTTTTTTTTTATTTTTACTGGTGCCTTGTGTGGATGGCAGTACTTGGTAGGCTGTATCAAGAGCAATGGCTTTTTTTATTTGTACCATTTATTCTAATTACAGTCATATAAAGGATACTTGTTTGACATTGCTGACTCTTGTATAAGGAACTGTTTTCTTTAAGGACTTTTATTTTTTATGACTTATTTAAGTATTAGAATAAAACAGTCCAACTTGGAAGCCCTTTTGAGATCTTTAACAGATAAATCTTATCAATAATGTAATTATGTATTTAAAGTTTTTTTCAACAATGCTATTGCTTTTTGTCGTTGTGACTTACTGTTTGCAGTTCATGTTTATGGTTTGATATATTTATTTAAAGGTTATTAAAGGTCTGAATAAAAGAATGAAAACCTCTTGAAATTTCCTCCCCAGTAATCTAAAAAGTACCACACTAATATATCATCGAAAAAATAATCTGACAGAAATATAAAACTTTCTCACTTACTTACTAAAATGTATAGAAAAATGAAACAAAACGTAATATTATTTAGTTATTTTCTAACATACCTTAGATGTTCAATACTTTAGCTCTCTTGTTTAGACTAAATGCTTCCTTCATGTTCTAAAAAGATTAAATATAAATGTAATTTAAACATTTTTGCTATCCATCAAAGAACTGAAAATGTTTATATATAGAGTTGGTTGAAAGGGTACATTTTCTAACAGATCTGTCTAGGAAACCCAAAAAAGAAAGAAGGATTTTAATTTTCCTGATTAAATGTAAACTGTATTTTAGGCTGATGAATTAGATAATAAGGATTTTCTTTTGCAGATTGTCTAGACTTGGTTTCTCCTTTAAATATATTTTCTTAGCCATAAATGTGGGTCCTGCTAACTGTTATCTATCAGCACTTTAATATTTTATTATAGAAGCTTTTTCTTTTTATAATATATTATAAACACATATTTTTGCTGACAAATACCTTGGCTACACATGGACTACTGTAAACCTTCATACACATTGTTGGTATTAGCAGAATTTTAATATTACTGATAATGTACGTTGCTTCTTTCAGACTATACAAAGCTATTTAAAAAGTGCTGAATTGGTTGTCATGTCACCATTGAACCTGACATGTTCCAGTTATTGCTGTGTTGTGCTTTTTAAATGTAGTTTATTCATAAGCACTTTTTTCTAATTACCCTGCATTTCTGCATGCACTAATAAACAGGCTCTCTGCCTGAAACTCAAAGGCCTGCTATTTGCAGATACTGGGACGTGCACAAGTTTGTAAGGAGAATCTACATCTCCCAACTGAGAAGTGCAAAGGTCACTTAATTTAACCTGCAAACTAATTTACCCAAGAAATGAAAACACACAAATCTAACAAATATAAATGTATTATTCAAAGAGTTTTTATATACCATAACAAGACTATCTTGTTTTTTATGGTAGATGTTCGAGGAGAGATCGCTGTGAACGAGCAGAGGAGCCTCAGCGTTTCACCACCAGAGTGGAGCAATGTGTTCATCTGTCCGTCCACCCAGAGACCATCTCTGTAACCATGTCAGAAGTGCAGGTATGGAGAATTGTCAAATTTGTTATACTTGTAAAACTATTGTTTTGTATTTATTGTGCATTTTATGAAAACAACACTGAAAGACAGACAGAGACATATATGTAAAATTATGTTAAAGAGAGCGTGTAGATGTCTCATCACAAGCAACAATTTTTGTTTGAGCTGAAAAGTATGTTGTGAGCCACAAGTCTGAACAGTATTTTCTGCTATGGGGCATCAGTAATGAAATATATTGATTTAAATTTCTGTTCTACCTCATCTTTCTGCTTTCTGTCCTTCCTAGTTGGTGCTTCAGGCACAGAACGTGCCCAGTCTGTCTGCAGGAGTAAACTGCTCCTTTGAGGATTATGTAGAGACAGAGGCACGTATCTATAGTGGTCGGATCTTCTGCTTGTCTCCTTCAACGAAAGACATTGCGCCCATCACACGAGACCAAGGTAATCACATAGAAATAAATCAAAAAGACAATCCTAAAACACATACAACATTCTTAAGTAGAAACTTTAACCACAACAAATGACATGTATAAATTTTTTTCTATATAGAGATTATAAAAGTTATCTCCTGAGTCACCTTCACTTTGCTCAAGACTCCTGTATTAATAGCTGGATGGTTTACTCTGTGTACTGTTCCTTGAAATGATATTGATTTCTTGAAGGCTTTGCTTTCTTTCCATGAACCACAATGAATCCAAAGTTCTAGGTATACGGAAAATACACTTTCTAAACTAAACAAATGCAGTTGGACATCTAAGATTCCATTGTAACTTGTATATAAGACAACTTTAAAAATCACATCTTTTTTGTCCTTTAAAGGTGATCAACGAATAATACGGTTATATCTGAAGTCCAAGGAGACGGGGAAGAAATTTGCCAGTGTTTTGTTTGTCTTCTACAACTGCAGCGTCCACCAGTCGTAAGTTATCTGTGAATGAAGGGAAAAGTTATTAGAAATCTAATACTACATTGCATTTAAGCTGTTCTTAAGATATTTGATATTTCAGGTAAATATCCCCAAAACTGTTTCACATACAAAATGTTTTTACACATTCAGGAAAATTCAGATCGGTGAAAAGCAGTATTACAAATTTGTGTATATGTTCTTCCCCACCAAAAGCAATGGTGTTAAAATATTGACCTGCAAGTAGTTCTTTAATGGAGAATGGTTAGAACAGTGTGTAGCCATTGCTTATTCAGTATTCAATGTATTCAAGCTTTTAACAAATCAATTAGTTAATTAAATCACAGGCAATGAAGTGACCATTGGTGAGTGAAATAATAAATCGATTCCTCTTGCAAGACCTAGATGACCAGCCAAGCTTAGGAGACTAAAACTCATCATTCATGATCCTAGGAAATGATTTATTTACAATTCAGGCATAGGAATACTGATTTGTTTTTTAGTTTGAACACTTCTTGCATGTTCCTGCTGCCTAGGTCTATTGAGAGTCTATTAAGTCTATTATTTAAGGGAAGCTGCTTATAAAGACTGATGAACAGTTGTTAAATAAAATGTATTTTTCGTTTCATTTGTTGATTGGGTGACCAGTTAGTTGGTTGGTCGATCAGCCAGTCTTCTCAGTCCATTCATTTTATACCCGTTCTGCTTTGCTGCTTCATACAACTTCACAACATGTACCAGCATGTTGTAGCTTGTGGATTCCTGTTACGGGCAGACTCAATAATCATAAGACAATATACTCTTTGTTGCATTGGCTTCCATCTTTTTTTCTGCTCTGCAAAAGATAGGCATTATAGGAAAAAAATAGCATCAGACAGTTTGAAAAATAATTTATTGTTCACTACAGCTGTTCCCTTTGACTCTTACATGGCCTCTATCATTTAGTATTTGTATCTCATCTACATTATGAAAAACTCTGGACGTGCAGCTCCCTTTTTGGCTTAGGCAAGCTGCCAATCAGGAAAAAAAAAAAAAAAATCACTTAGAAGTAGAATGATGTGTCATGCTGTTAGTTTTTTTGACTAAATGGATCTCAAGTTAGCCTTGCTATCTGTGACACACAGTTATTCACTCTTTGTAAGGTTGCTACACGTCTCTTAAAATATGGAATCTTACCATGTTTGTCAATTAATTTGTGAGTCACCTTTGGCACCCATGTGGGAGAGAGTTTGTACTGTATTTTCATGTTGTCTAGAAGGCCGTGGCGTCAGGTCCACATTATGTATGAAAAGGCAGATAGTTGGATTGATTTGTTTGGGTATAAGGCACCATTGGGTAAGGCATAAAGTATATGAGCCAATCAGATGCAGAGGAAGCTCTACTAGTGGAAAGTCTCTAACATTCAACAGTGAGCTGCCCCAGTCACCCCTGGTGTCCACAACTGAAACATAAGTGGTTGCTGGCCTGCAGACTTGAGTGGAAAGATTCAAATTCATGAAAGTGTCTGTAAAATGAGTTCAGTGCTAACTGTAATAGTTTCAGTGTCACATGGGAAGCTTGACAGATGTTCAACAACACCGTGCAACATTCCTGTTCTGTCATACCAATTTGTCACTTTTGTAATCTCTTTCAGGATCTTCTGAATAATGGCATGAAATAAAAAATGGTGTATAAATAAAGAAATGACTGAATGAGTCAATAACAAAATGTTGGAAACAAAGTATACATGTTTTACAACAGCTAACAAGGACTTTACATTAAAATGATTTAATTTTGTGAAAAAATTCTGACACTACTCATGTCCTAAGGTTACAGAAGCTGAGTTAACACAGGGTGCAACACTCAATTAACTACAATTGGAGTTAAAACTTTTGTTGTAACTAGCTAACTAACAGAAACCATCTATGATGCAAACTACATTATAACTTAACCATGATGCATTTAATTTAAACTGTTTATTCCTGTTAAGTTTTCATCAACTAGCTTTTATCCCTGTTTTTATACCAATATGTGTTGCTAAATGAAAACATTCAGTTTAGTTATACGTTTACTGGTAATAAACCACTTCAGACATTATACAGTGTTTTTTTTTTAACACTATGAATTAAATTAGGATTTACCTCTGCAATTCTATTAGTTGACATATGATGGGTGAATCCAGGGAGCAAAGCCCAGATGTGTAGGCATTCTTTATATTTCTGCATGAAATGTGGCAGCCCTATCCCTGTGTGGTGTAAGAGCAACAGTTCATGAATCACAAGTTAGTCACATTGTAGCCACCTGGTTTTCAAACAAGCTGACAATTAGCAAATATTCACTTTGTATGCATGTTTTATATCTTTGTATTATCTAATCAGCTTTTAAATATTAAACCTTTACAGTCAGTTTGACTGATATTAAGTGTTTTTTGATAGTCAGATGGCAAAGGTGATGTCATGCTCTTACATGCAATTTTCCAGTATTTTTTTTAGATTGGTTCCTTTGCTAACATGAATCCAAGAGGCTTTAGAGCAATTAGTTAAGTTCATAACAACATATTATGTGCACTAATGGATTTTGACAACAAGCAGTTGAAAAGCTGCTGTCATCTTCTTTGCAACATTTGCAATCTCCTAAATGACTGGCTGAAATAACCGTGACAAGATCTCACCAATACAGTAACAGAACATCTGTTATGTTAATTTTTTTCATGTCTCACATTCTTTTGTTTCCTTTTGAGTTTTGATTGATGCTCTTTTAATAATGTTGTGATGCTTCACCCTCTTTTTTTGTTTTTTTGTATAATTTCTGTTTCTTTCAATAAGTAAACTATTTAAAAACTATGCTACAAAAGAAAATTGTTACTTGAATTTAATATAAGCCAGGTAGATGGTTATCTGGACTTGCACAAAAGGGGAAAGTAGAGAAAGCAACGAAACAGCATGGAGATAAACCAAATAATGACTGAAGAATGTGTCCCTAATAGTCCTGCCTTGTTAAATAAAGGTTAAATAAAAAGAGATAGAATGTCATTCACTTAATGACTTTTGGCTCCCTCGGTGAAGTCACTAAGTGTGATTCACTGCTTTGTGGTTTGCTCACTCTTGCTCTTCCAACTGGCACAGATCATCTCACATTGAGGTACTCAGAGTTTGTGTTGAGACACCTGTCTGGTTGCAGCATACTTATTGTAGATTCCAGCTATACTTTTAAAAAAAAAAGAAAAAAACTCACATGTAACATCATAAGTTGCATAGACTACTACATACATCCAGAAAATGATCTAAGGTGTATTTGTATTTTTAAGTAAGAACAATGGCCCATTTATTTACATGGATGGAGCTGGAAAACTTGTATTAGCCAATGGGAACACATGAACCTTCAGCGGCTTAGACTTCTACATTATGTTCTCAGATCTAGATTTCATTCTGTCTATCGTTCCAGCTCCTTTTAGCCCTCTCCACCTCCTCCCCACCTCTTTTTTTATCTTATTACTCTCGTTGATCAAGCCTATTTATTGCTTGAGCTCAGCTCTCGGCCCTGCATATATCTGCATAGTAATAGGGCATTAATTAGTTCTAGCCAGGATGCCTGCCTGTGTGGAGATGATCATAATAGAGTGGTGTTAGAGAGGCTCACCTGTGTCACTACTCTGGGCCTCCAGGCCTGGCTCACTTTTGTAATTGTATGTTTGAATGAGACAGTGAATATATTCATGATGTATTTATTGTTTTACTATTTTTTGGGAAGAAAAAAGTCTGATTACTAAAATATTTGAAAAATAAATGTATTAAAAACTAGAAAAGCCCTTGTAGAGCACAGGCCTCCACCAAGCACCTCAGTTCCCCCATATTGTGACTTTCACCAAAAATTCATCTTTTTAAAATATTTTTAATCAAACACCCAGACCTTTTATTGTGGAGTCATATCCATGTGTTAAAAGCAGCGCTATCTCACAATTATGAAGAATCCTTAAAAAAAATCTTGGACTCAGACAATGATCCGGCTCACACCCAAAATCTAATTACTTGTTCCTTAAACCATTTTTGACCTTTCCTGAAAATGTTATCAAATTCCACCCATATTTTTTTCATTATCTTGCTAACAAACAAACAAACCCTGGCAAAAATAAAACCTCCTTGGCAGAGGCAACTATTTGCAAATACCTCCCCGTATACCGGACATGTTTACTTATTTGAGTGTGGGTGTGTGTTTATGCTGTGTACCCCTGATTAACCAGCCCACATAGTCCTACCTCCTTTTCTGCATAAATAGGAATGCTTCCATTTAAGCCTTTGATGTCAGTTCTGCTGGCCCCCTCAGGAGTCTGTGGGATCATGAAACTACAGTACAGTTATTAGAGCACCTGTAACATAAACCCACATATTACACACCACTCCCTTTCCACTATCACCTTTCACCTCCAAATCTTTGACCCTGCCCGTAGGAAGCCAGGTGCAGGAGTCACAGCATTCAGTGGCTGATAATGGACTTATTCTCGTGGGTGTGGTGGGCGAATAAAAGCACAACAGACTGAGAGACACACAGACGAACTGTATCAGCACAGATGCACAAGCAGAACAGCCTGGAGGCAAGCGCCCAGACAGACTTGTGTACAACTTCACACAACCTCGCGCAACATGCTGGAAGGTGCGTGCAGCACCAGCATCACCAGCCATACAGATACTTTATGCAAACGCACAAACAGGTGCTCACACAGTTAGAGGGAGCACACAGAGACAGAAGGCACAGACTTGGCACAGTAAATTACGCTGAGAGCTATTTACTTACGCTTTTACAATATTAGAAATTTGCATTAAAAAAGAGATTTGGAATAGTTTAATTGAGCATGCGGGAGGAGGAATAATGCATCTTAAAAGAGAGAGATTGAAACACACAGGAGGTAGAGCGCTGAAGGGGAGACTGGAACATTGAAGAAAACTCACATTCACAGAGTCCTGAAGAGGCATGAAGAGGGAAAGAGAGATATAATGCAGTGTTAGCAAACAAGACAGAGATTGTGCCTATTGTGTTAGAAATAATACGTCCCACACAGCTAAAAGGTTAGTGCCCCAGCTTCAGTCCACCATGACCATTACAATATGAATGGGCTGAAATCCATGCAGTGAAAAGAGGTACTCAGTGAAAGGGACCAGCCCACACTCCAACCTTTAAGAAGGGCTTTCATTTCCAAGCGACCCGGCCACCCCACCCCCCACCCCTTACCTTGTTGATCTGCTGATAACTTTCAGACACATCTAATGGAACCAGTTTAGATTTGTACTTTTTTATCATGATACAACCATTGGCTGATTTTTTTGTGACAATGTTCTCAGTTTCAATTTTCAGTTAATATGATCTTATTTAATTAAACTGAGGGTTGAGACTCACAGATTTACTGCTTTTGGACATTGTTGTGACAAGATCCAATATTATCTAGTAATGAGTCTGAGACCCCTGTTGGAAAGCTGAACTTCTCATTTGCTTCTAAACTTCTAATAACCTAATGATGTATGCATCATTTTATTGCTGCTTACTTTCTAGCTTTACTGGCTAAAACACAAGGGGACTTTTTTTTTTTGCTTTTTGTAGATTAAGCTGAAAAGCTTGTCCTCTGTGTTCTCAGCAATATGCACAATTAGTCATTTTTTGTGGAAATACATTTTGTGAGGTTTTAATTAGAATCACGAAAGGATTGAAGCTGCCTCACAAACTGATAAAGTCATTAAAACTTTAAGCCTTGTGTCTCAAATTGATTCACTTGCCTTTTTTTGTTAAGGCCAGTGCATGTTTATGTGTTTTGATTAGCATTTGATATGAGGCTAACCTCCTAATTAAAGAAGAATTACAGCTCAATGTGTGACTTCATCAACACTGACCAAAGTTAATTGAGGATGTGATCACTCACTCTTTTTATACATGCTTGTGCCAGGGCCATTACTTGCATATGAACAGCTTTGTTCCATCGATCCAGCCTCACTAGAACAAAAGCTCTGGGAAGATGAAAAGGCATTTGACCTGGCTCTGTTGCTAGGCCTTGCTAAATAGCAGGGGATTTTATTGACTATGTTGCAGCAGCACAGCCACTTACCCCAAGCCAGTTGTCCAGGCATTGACATCTCTACTGTAAGACAAGTCTCTACTGCCCAGATGACCCAGAGGAATGCTTCCTGTCAATGTGGGTGACAGCTTGTGTGTATAAGTGTGTCTCTGCCTGTGTATGTGTGTGTGTTCTCATAGTCATGAGCGTGCATAACATGCCAGTGAATGTGCATGCACACATCCCTGCAACAAGAAATCAATAAACCCTGGGGTTAATAGTGAGGAGGAACTGACTCACAAGCTCTTCTAACAAACATTGGACTGTTAGCATAACCTCAGTCCACCCTTTTCCCTGTGGAAATCCACTGACATTGATTATAAACCTCAGTCTGCAGTTCAGTCTAGTCTCACTAGCTTATCTCTGACTATGTAAAGCCTCTGCCATCAGTCCATCACTCCAGTGCAAGCAATTTAGGAGTTAACCCTCCAAAATCTGAATAAACCAAGGACAGAGATGGAGACAGTGCAAGGATTAGATTGAAATTCAATTTGAAGTCAGTCTTTTTGGCAGGAGGCTAGCTAAGCAAATGTCCTCCAGTTTGGAGTGCTTGAGTCTAAACCCCCGTTGTGGCTCATTACTGTGAAGTTTTCACACTAGTCTCTTTAGAGTTCACTTGTCAGTCAAACTTTGAACATTGTATAATGTTTAATTTTCCTTGAACTCAACTACAAAGAAGTTTCCATTTTATAGCTGGAACTATAAAGTTTTTTGTTTTTTTTCCCGAAGTTTTATTCTATCTTTTAATCAATTATTTTGTTTTACTTGAAAAGCCTGGTTCATACAAGGGAACTCATTGTAGCAGCTCCATGGCATTATACATTTAATGTTAAAAATAAAAAAGTCATATGCCAGGTTGAAACAAAAGAAGATGAACAGACTGAGCATTTAATAATGTCTTGGTATTTTCTTTTTAATAACATACTTTTTGTCAGTTTATAACAAAGTGAGCGTGTTGAATGATTGTGTTTTCTTTAATATATGACTAAGGATTACAAATGAGTCACTGTGTGTGTTCATGTGAGTGTCAGATGATTGACAGAAAGCAAAATGTAATTTAGTTCAGCACTGATAAGAAAGCACTTGGAAAAAATTTGATCAGAGACTTTGAGCAAACCTCTTCTTTTAAATCAAATCTGTTAAAAACTGCAGAACTACTGTCAGTAAACTTTTGACATTAAGAAAAAAAAATGTATCTTGAACCTGGCCATTTAATTTGTGGACAAAGTTTCCTCCCATCTGTCATTCTGGTATAGCCATCATAGCCTAATAAAGTATAAATGGCAAAAAAAAAATAAGTTTAATAAAACTAGGCTTATCTCGACCTACCAGTTTAGTTTTATCCAAGCCCCTATGGGAGAAGAATAATAATAAGAGAGGCTTTGACTGTGACTGCTCTCCCTCTCAGCTGTTTTCTCCGGCTGCCTTGGTCTTGCAGTCAGTTAAAATGAAATCTTAATGTAAGGGGCCACAGTTACACTTGTCAGTCCAACATGATTTCTAAAGATTTAACTATAAACATTTGATGTTGTGAAACTGTGCTGATGCATGTCTGTGCTCAGGCTGTTATAATCTGATCCACACCCCCAAGTTGAACGTTTCCTTTTGATCCGTTTCCCACTCTCCTTATTTTCACGGACAACAGTTCTGCTTGAGCATATGGTGCATATTCTAAAATAATCCAGGTCAGTGTTGCAGAATTTTGTTTTGGTCATTTTTGTTTTTTTAATTTTTTTGTAACACATAGGTATTTATTTATTTTGTCTCAACGTTTTTCTAGATTGCAGTATACCAATCTAAGTCTTGAGTAAACTCACAATAATGGCACTTTCTAAATGACTAATTCTACAAGTTTAGTCATTTCTGCTTTATTTTACATGAAAGGAATCATGTGGTATAAACTGGCAACACTGAAGCTGTTATGGAGACTCAGCTCACTGCTTTCTGGGCTTTAGACATTGTTCAGTTTTTATTAAAGTTCCAAACTGATTTATTCATACAAACTGTGAGCACAACAGTGATGTAGAGCCACAGTACACATTATTTATCAAAACAAGTTGCACTGAATAATACACTCTAAGATATACAGTTAGTGTCTTTATATAAAATAATTCATTTTAGCTTCTTAAACTCAAATATTGTATGGGTGAATACTGAGAGTAGTTGTTGCCATTTCCAGATGTTTTTTTTTTTTAGTTTTCCCAGTTGGTAAAGGGTGTGTACTTGTATAGTGCATCACATAAATATAGGTTAAATAAGACTGGTAGTTAGTAAAATGCATCACTATTCATACCATTCAAGCACTATGAATAAATAACATGTTACAATATAATAAAATAGTGAGACTATTAAGTTATACAGTTTGACCAAATGAGATATTTGATATTTTCACAACTTTCTCAGAGAAATTACCAAGAATTGATACATTCAGATTTACCCACTTTCACATGTGTTCAGAAATTTCCCCTAAAGCTAAATCTATTGTCACATTTTAAAAAGTATTCAAACTTTTTTTGTTTTATTTCATATAGTAAAGGTGTTTGTCATTATCTTTTTTTTTTTGCCATTAGAAAATAAAATGTATTTCTGTTAAGTGTGGATAGGTCTTGTGGTTATTATTAATAGAGAAATTGAACATTTGGATGTCATTGAATAAAATTTAGTTAAAGGAGTAACAACTACCGATTCATAATCATACTGCTGCTTTAAAGATTGTAAACCTCCAACCTTACTTCTCTATTTTTTTTATTCATTTTGCTTCCAGATGTCTGTCCTGTGTCAATGCCAACTTCCCCTGTCACTGGTGCAAATATCGCCACATGTGCACACAGGATGCTAGTGACTGCTCCTTCCAGGAGGGACGAGTCAATGCTTCACAGGTAGGTGGTTGAGCATGTACACAAACCAACAAAAATATTGCTAATCAAAATCTACTTACAAAAACAAGATATATACACATGCATGAAGTGATTCAGAAATAGACCAGTAAAATGCAACATGTGAATACAATTTTGACGATTAATGAAACACACGTGAGTATGTATGGCTGCATAGTCTTCCAAGAGTGCAGCTCGGTCCTGTACAGCATCTGACTGTTTGAATGAGAGTGTTTGAATGAGAGTTGCTGTGAGTGGCCCTCAGCAGCTGTTGCACTCTAAGAAGCAATAGGTTTATTCAGTTATTGACAAGTTGGGGTGAATGAGTATGCAAATGGAAGCTATCGGCCCAAATGTTATATTTGCATGAAAACCCTCATTCTCCAATGTGTTGGCTTAGTTTTTTCGCTAACCTCCCCCTTCAGCTAACTCTCTAATTCTACCTGGATTATGGACTGACATTTGCAGAAATGTTAGTTGTTTTATTTTTTCTACAAGATGATGGATTTACCCCCAAACTTGTATTCATCAATTTTTTCCTATTACCTTTTTTGACAGTTTAATGTATCTTATGTTTCATAAATGCTAACACACTTCACTAGTCATTCTCTGACATGATCCTTTTTAATCTGTACATCTTTTTTCCTGAAAAAAAATACATAACAAAACTGAGATGTTTCAAAGTATGTAACCTAAAATAAATAAATTATACATTCTAATGAAAAATGGTCTACTCTGTGTTGGTGGTTGAAAGAAGGTGTTTGGAGGTGTTTGTATGTTGTCTGTTTTTCTTCAGGGATTTCCTTTTTTTCTGTTTAGCATATGGATTTTATATTTGCCTAAACTCCGAATTACCTATTAAAATGAGTAAAAGGTAGAAAACGTTTTCATTATGATTGTAAAGAAAAACAACTTTGGCTGCAGTTTCATTTTCTGAGTGTTTGAAATATTTTATAGAGAGAGTAGAAAAAGGAGGAGGTGGAAACACATCTTGTAATCACATGTCGTATCCTCCTGTGCACACATCTGACATCCAGCATCATTTTATTTTAGAAGCTGTACCAATTCATGTTTTCTTTTGTTGTCCTTTTCTCTTGATGAATTTTCATTTTGATGTAGACATTTCCATGGTTACCAAGACACTTTGAATGTCCAGAGGGGTTTGGTGAATTCTAATAGACACAGAGACACTTGTGCCACTGGAGTCTTAGATCTATAGTTGTTGTTGACATAGATTTTGTAGGTCTGTTTTAAGGAAGCTGAAGTCCCCCTTAAAGGTTCTTAAGCGCCCCTATAATTAAAGTCATAATACATTTTGTGCTGCCTTTTTTTCCCTTTGCTAATGAGTCAGTAACAGGCATTAGGACCCAGGTGAAAGTTTAGATGAAAGTGACCAGCTGCATGAAATAGGCTCAGTTTGGCTTTTATCCAATGACTGTAAAGACATCAGTGGAGGCTCTAATAGTACAGGCTGTGTATTTTGTCAGTCAAACTGTGTAAAGCACAGGTAAACCTGACAGGTCTTTCCTGCCTTTAGCTCCACCCAACAGGAGACGCTGAGATGACCCATGAAGTCACAACCATCCAGGTATGTTTCTGCAGAGTATCATGTAAACAGTAAATAAAAATGAGATGGAGAGAAAATAAATGTTGCTTCAGCATTGAATGAGAGGACAAAGGGATGAACCAGTACTTTGTGGAGCTTATCAAAAATCATACTGAAGTTAAGGGCAGTTTAAAGGATTTCTCCATTTAGGAAGAAGCTTCACTAAAGCTGCACCTTCAAAAAGCATTTCAGGTTAAGAGAAAAATCTAAGGTTAGCTGACATTTCTCTTGAGTGTAGTGTGTTATTGTATGTACCTCTGGTTCTACATTTTCTTATCATCTTGTTTCAGAGTCTCTAAGATGCTGTAATCAGCTGAGCAAGTGTGCCTTCTCTGAGTTGTGATGATCACACATTCAAGACATCGTGATGCACAAACTGAAGCTATTTCATTAGAAATTTTAGATTTTCTTTCCCATCATGGGTTTTATTTTATTTTTTTAATATCTAAGATTGTTTGCAAATTATTTCTAATTAATTATAGTTGTTGTATTTGTGCTAGAATGCTGAGTTAATGGGATGCAAGCTGGTTTGGATTAGTGTCTGGTCCTGTGAAAAAAGCTTTTATATCACTGAGATTTAATCTGACATGTTATCATGTTTGGTACAAGGATCATACGTCTCGTTGGACTGAAATGAAATGAAAACATTTAGTGAAATTCGATTTATTTTTTCGATGAACAAATATGAACACTAACTGAAAAGTTATGTCTTTGATGTAAATATATTGTTACTTTATTTTTACTGTTCTTTAAATCAGTCTTAACTTTTTAAGGTTAAAAATGGCAAAGAGAAAAATCTATAACGAGAAAAATTATTTCAGCTTAATAACTGCTCAGTAACATTTACAATGAGATAGAAAATAGACACTGACAGCTAGATTAAAAACATAACATACAACACATGACTGAAATCTTTATAGGGAGTAAAGAATGTTGTTCTTGAGTTGTATAAAAAAATCTCTTTGTTAAAACATGTACAGTCTATTGAGTGTGTAAATGTTTTAACTTAGCCTTTCAACACCTTTTAGCATTCAGTGTGTTCCACACAACATGCTGTTTGTTCCAAGTGTTGCTGGTTTACATCTGATCAGTCTACAGCAGCTGTATGTCATTAATTCTCATAATCAACAATAATGCTTATGAATGATTATCAATGCTGGTCTGTAGAAGATGGATCACTTCATAGTGAATGACACAAAATGGAATTGTGAGTAGATGTTACAGTTACAGACACTTAAGTAAAAGAAAAGACAATATTGTAGTTAATGAAAGATTTTAAGCACACTGCACCTACATTCCTTCCTACAAGCATAGTTACGTCCCTGTTATTGACAGACAGCGGAGAGAATGCTTCAGGCTTCAGATTCTGATGTTGTCTTCGTGATTGAATAGGTGCTATTTTGAAGCCATGAATATGCTCGCTTCGACCAACAGCAGTAGTTTTGTCACACATTTATCTCTTCTAGTCTCGATTTTGTTCCAATTTGCCAGTTCGTAGCCTCTGCTGAAGGCAATATTGCCCATCACTGCTGCCTGAGAAAGTTTCCCCTTGTGTCATTAGCAGTCAGTTGCCAAAGTGATTGAATTCACACTACACTGGTTATATTCCCAAAGGCATTTGTCATATTTCTTGAGGCTGACTTCACTTCATATCTGATAAAACCCATAGCATCTGTGAATATGCAGTGCTGGTAAACCACAAAATATCACTTTTTCTTCTATGAGCATGTAAACAGGTAACAATTTTTTGCCCTTTTAAGGTAAGTATAATTCTCCACTGTCACTTCCTGGATTTGTAAATATATATAAATCAGCTCTTTTGTGACAGCAGATAAACAGCGAAGCACATTAAGGGCGACCAGGCAGAAAATTGCCAGAGTCGGAGAAACACTTGAGAAGGCCATCAACAGAAAGGCTTATAAACACAAACAATGAGAGAAACAAACACAAGTGCAAACAAACACAAAGACAAACAAATTTGCTGTGCTCCAATGAATCCCAGCGTTGTTCCAGTAGAGCCGACTGGGCCGAAGCTGGGCCCCAGGGTGGGTTCAGATGACTTCATTTAGATTCAAGGAAATAGGAAAAATCAGAGAATATTAAAAACCAATGTAAAATGTAATAGATAAACAGGTTTGTTGCGTTTAATTTTCCATTTTTATCGACAAGCCTGCCTGCTTATTCTGCTACTGATTGCATTTTGCTTGCTTGTTAATCAAGGCATTTATTCAATTTGTTGCAAGATATTTTATGTCCTACTATAATTTATCGTAGTACATGTTTGACACAGGTAAAAAAGTAACAGCCAAATAACCTCCCTTTGATATCAGTTTTGAATAAAAGGGTGTAGTTTTGTTTGTTTGTGTGTTTGTTTGTAATTTGCTCCAAGCAACAACATTTTGATCTTTTTTTTCATAATCTGATTATTGATCATAACACAAGATGGCCTTATTATTTTCTTATTTTTCTCAGGATACATTGCAAATAAGTTTAGCGTTCATAAAAATAAATATATGTTAAATGCTTACATTGTTGGAGAAGTGGAAATTATCCATTCTTTTTGCTTTTATAACTTTTGCTCAGAACACAGAAAACATACATTACATTGCCGAGTAGTAATTTGTAACTCTGTATCTAGATTTAAAGTTAAAATAACATAATGGTTGCTGTTGTAACTTCCCAGACTTGGAGAGCCTTTCTCTTCATATCAAAAACCATGTTGCAGGGTGTCACAGTCACAGATGTATCCAGATCAGTTATCAGTGTGGACACGTACAGTGAAAAAGATAGCTTATTAAGGGTTCATTCACACTAGCCCTGTTTTGTCTGCTTGAATCAAACTCTAGTTTGTTTGCCCAGAAAGTCCGGTTCGTATAAGGAGGTGTTAATGGGCAATCGACCAAACAAACTCTAGTCCGCCTAAAAATGTAGGTCTTGGTTCGATTGATTAAAACTCATGTGTGAATGGCAACCAGACCGGCGCTGCACCAAAAGCAGGAAGCAGACTATATAGTGCATGGCATTCTGGGTAAATACAGTATAAACAACTGCACATGCTGGATAGTTGTGGGAGAAATAGCTCATAGTCAGACATGGAGTGACAATTGCTGCAGAATATTGATCTGGCACATTTGCCAAACACAGAAGATTAAAACCACCAGAATCTGCTGACGCTCAATGTTTGTTTACATTTCACTGTATAAGGAATCGCTACCTCCGCACCAAGAAGTGCAGTAACAACAAGCAGAGATAAACATGCTCCTAAGCTTTGGTTCGCTTAATTAAGTGCAAACCGCACCAGCTAAAAGCAGCAACAATGTAGCAACTTTGGTCCCCAATCGAACCAAGTCTACTGGACTATCAGGGGTGAATACAGCCTAAATGAATTCAAATTATTTGATGGCAGTTTTTCCACCTAAAAAATAAACTTTGGCTGCAAACAAATTGCATATGTCCATGAAATGTATTATACACAATTTGAATGCAACCAAAGTGTTTTTTTGTTTGGGGAAAAACTGCCATAAAAAAATTGAGTTAATCTAATGAGGCATATTTTGAGTGTATCCATAAATGCATGTTTTTAATGTTGCAAATATTTTTCACCCAAAGGAGTGGCAAGGTCATGTTATCAAACCTTTTTGTTTTTTTCTAGTTTTGGTTTGATGTTCTTTAAGTGTCAGCACCAGTGACATTAAATATGTTGATTTTAGACTTATTTTATTGTTTTGTTTTTTCATGTTGCTTTTTACATATTTATATTTGTAAAAATTGTGGCATGGAGATGGAAATTTCTCTTGGTCTGATGTATTCATTAAGACACTGCCTGAGTGAAGTCATCCAAATCTGTCAAAAGAAGTGCTCATTATGAGCCAGAGCTTGTTCTGCATCAGCCTCTCTGAAACAGTTTAGTTAACCATTGAGGCATTGACCTTTTCAAAATGTGAAAATGCAACTCACCCGCTATGATGGAGCCCCTGCTATAATCTATCTTTCTTACTGTCTTTCTTTTGTCTTTCTTTACTTTCCTCTGGCTGTATTGCTTTCATATTTCCTTACTCCTCCTCATTTTTAGTCCTTTTCCCTTTGCCTCTCTTTCACTCCTTTCATCTCCATCTTCTCTGTTATTTGCTCTCCCCCCTCTTCCTGGTGGCTTGACATCCTTACAGTTAGTGAAATACAGTAGGCACATGACACATTCCTGCCGCACTGAGGTGTGAACCAGCAGCTTTGTAGTCTTGTCTCATTAATTATCATTAGTGAGCTGTTTTAAGCTCCAGGTGTACACAAGGTGAATATAGATATGTAGATCAGTGATAGCTTCCATGCAGCTAATTAGCGAAAACACCAGCTTGATGATTGAGGTGGTCAGATGGCCATATGTTCATGTCAAGTCACTACATTGCTGTAGCAGATATGATCACACATAAATACATACATTGATCAGCCACAACAATAAAATTACAGACAGGTAATTATCTAATTTAATGTTCTGCAAGGAACATCGGCATCCATGTGGATGCCTTTTTTGACATGCCTTCCCCAGATGATCAATCAATTGTAGACCAAAAACACTCTCACTGACAAGCAGACTCCCTGTCGGCTGTAGACTCAGCCACGCAACATGAGTCACTTCAAAATGCCTTCAAATAACATAAAAAGGAGCCAAAAGAGTCCCTAAACCCAAATATTGCTTAATACCAAAATACAGGGCCCAAGTGATCACTGCATCAAACACCACATGACACCTCCAAAAGTCTTGCGTTCATGAGGGACATGCATACTATTAAGCAGGTTTTTAAAAAAATTCTGATAGATCTTTGATTAGCAATAAGCAAACCACTTCATATCCATGCAAAACATGAAGAAATTCTTGAATCTCACCAGCTCCTCTTACTTTTCCTATTTGATCTCCATCCCACTATGCTCTCTTCTCTTGTTAATCTGCTCCCTCATTCCCTCAACAAGTCAATTAGCAGGAGCCAGACACCCTCTCCTTTTGTCTCTTAGCTACGGGTGTCAGAGTTACAGCTGTCTCTTCATTGTTTCAGATTGCTGGAACTCAGGCTGTTGGTACACAGCACTGAGTAGCCCAGCTTGGAGGCTCTGAAGCTGGAACTGGCACAGATCAAGCTTCCCCTCTCCCTCTGGATCTCTCTGGCTTTGGGAACTGCCTGCCACTGATAGCCTCAGCTGTGTGTGTGCACGGGTGTGTGTCTGTGCCTGTGTAAAATGCACATACACATGTTAATTATTCAAAGTATATTAAAGCTTAAAGATGCATCTCCAGATGCCTCTTTGATCATCGCTGGGTTTAATGGAGAGAGACAGCTGAGATGAAAAGTGAAAGGTGGAGCATCTACATAAGGAGGAGGAGTGTGGAAGTGCTTTATTTGTTAAAGAAGTAATTTTGCTGCAACCATAATACCATACTATACACAAAATGTATCTAATGAAAATACATTTAAAAAGTGCAGTCTTTTTTTTTTTTACTGAATACCTCTGTTGTTCGAGCCGGTTTGTGTTTAGGGACTAAAAACAAAAATGGGAATTTATTTAATGCATCAAAATCAAATGGTGCTTGGTAATAGTGTTTGAATAATAGTATTCCTACAGTTTCTGGTTAGCCATATATAAACAATTACCTATAACACAAAAACATACATGGCGTGTGTGAGTTATCATGCTGGCTTCATGCGGAGGTTCAGAGGTCTGGAAAAGATTTGGTTACAGAAGTTTTATGTTTCATTGTATTAGAGAGATGTCAGACTGAGCAGCCCGTTTACTGAAATTGCTTAAGGCTAGTTTGTCAACAAGCTTAGTTAAACTGAGATTGATGAAGTGTTTTGGTTGTTGTTAAATTTAATGAGGAAGTGGGAACAAACTCCAATATCAGCAAAGATGTGAAATCATGTTGGTGGAACTAGAGAAGCAAGGGAGCAGGACGGTTAAAGTAGGAAGAGCGTTGAGATATTACAGTAAGTTGAATTGAGCACATCAGTAGAGGCAGCAGCATCATTAACAGGAAAGTGTTTGTTGAATAAAGGAGGAGAGGGGACGATGCAAGAGATATGTAACCATTCACCAGATGAAAGGATACTTTAGTGTCATTATACCATCTGTGCCTTATATTTCCTTGATATCTAATTCCATCTTTGTTATATGATGTTTTCTTTCCTGCTTTAATCTTTGTTCTAAAAACCTCTTGTTTATGTATTAGGTTTTCTTTAGATTTAGCTTTTGTCTGCAGCACATAAATCAGGATTCAAATTTACTTTTTTCACTGTTTCACATTTATTAGGGGAAAAAAAAAATCCTTGTTGCGTTTACTGACTTTAACTTCCCCCAATAGCAACAGTTTTACCCTCAGTTTCCCTGAAATCACAAAAGTAATTTGGTTTTAAGATCATGTTGCTGTGTCCTGCTGCCTCATTGTGTGTTGTCTTTTTTCATGACCACTGAATATTGTGAAGGAGGTTATCGAACAAAAGTTGTTTTTTCTCCTTTGAATTCCTCTGACCCAAACATTATTATAAAGTTTTAGCTTCTTCTTAAGCTGTCAGAATTGCCTTGGATTTCCTAAAACAAAGGAATTTATTCTTGTAATCTTAACATTTTTGTTCGGATTACCTTATTATTAACATTTTGTTAAGATTTTATTTTGGATTCTTCTGAAAATAACTAGCTTTCTTTAAAATAAATTAAAAAAAAGAGTATCAAAATGTGATACTGGTAGTTCCTATGAAATGTTTGTATTACGCATTATTCCTTAATGTCCCTCTGAATTAACATTTGTTTTGTCGTTAGTAAAGTTGTAAATTGTATGTGCAGTGTCAGACAGTGAGGATTCCCCATTTCCCCAGACTGAAGGATCCAAAGCTTTGCAGGGCAATTGAGTAGATGTGAAACACGTAAGGCATTGTTTCCTGTAAATCATTTTACATTTCACAAGATTAAAGAACGGATTAAATTCTGTCTAGTTGTGAACTAATTTTTGGGTTTGTTAGTTAAGCAAAAATAAAGCTGTAGAAATAAAGTGCGGTGCGTTAACTGTGGGTTAATAATTCGGATGAGCAAAAAAAGGAAGTCACCCTCTTCGCACTTAGTATTATTTGTGATGCCACAAGGATTTTTCAAGTCATGGGACATTGGATGGGAGGCAGGTTAGACCCTGGACAGGTCACCTGTCCATCACAGGGTTGATGAATAACATTCTGAAGGATTTTGTCAAAGAAAAAATGTTATTTAATAAAAAAAAATGATGTTTTACTCATCATTTGTTGTTTGTATTAAGTCAAAGCAGAAACTAAGATTGACCTTACTTTTTGTGGTTAAATGCTTCAGATACCAAGTTTAACTGTGTAAAAATGTTTGTTAGAGAAAAACTAATATTTTATCTGTCCGACATTATTTACCCAACAATTTGTGCAAATTCTCTAGCTCTGTCAGCTCAAGGTAGGCCCTGCAGTATTTTCATCATCTGCCCCATCAGTCAGTTACAATATATATTTTTTTTACTTTTCATGAAAGGAATAAGAGGTAATAACTTGTTCTCATTAAATGTGGTTTTGCAATCAATTTTGCAAGTTTTCAAAAGTAAAAAAAACACAAAAAAAACTTCTGATTAAACCATAATCAAGTCAGTGGGTTTTTATTCATACATTTATTGAAAAATCTGCGCAACAGCCCATAACAGTGTGAAGCCTTTATCTTTCCTGCTTCAACCATCTCGTTTTCTATTCCCTCCACTAAAGGGCTCCAAAGAGTGGGTGGACACTCCAAAAGGCTTCCAACACAGTTCAAAGTGCCTTTTATTGAACAGAAAAGTTCCCATTCTGCTGCTTCGGGATGCTTGTCCTCCTTCCACCTGAGACTGCAACTAGGAGCTTGGTTTATTTGAACAAAATAGATAAAAAGTTTTCTTGTTGAAATGAAGCTCGAGATGAGTCACAAATCTGAGATAAAAGATGAAACACACTTTGCAGAGAAGAACAATTTCAAAAGTTTTTTTACTCCAGCAAATTTGCATCTAAGATACTGCAGCATCTTTAAGTTGGTTGTGTTTGGTATTTGTAAACTTTTCGGGTCGGGGGCCTTTGGGACTAAAAAACTTGTGCTTCTTAAACTAAATGGAAGAAATGAACCTATGCCCTTGATTTTAAAAGTTGTTCATCACTGGCTCTGTATCTGACCTTGGAAGGTCGGCTAATTGTTAGGTGGGTCACAGTACTTTTGTACATTTCACTGGGTCATGAATTAAAATAGATTGTAAGCCTGTTTTGGGATGGTTCCCATGTGACAATGGGCACTTTGTCATTTTCCTCTTTTAGAATAAAGCTAAATTCATCAAATTTTGATCCTGCAGGCTGAAACAAATAGCACAGGGATGTACTAGGTGAATACAATCCCTTATAATGTCTTATCTGTTATGTATCCACTATGTCACCCTCAGAACTACACGTACATCCACAAAGAGGTTTTTAGAGGATGCTATTGATCTGCTAGCTGATGCTTATCATCTAAAACCTCCTCTGTGATCATTCAGATGTGATAGCATATCCCAATAGATGCACAATCACACTTGTCCATCAGATATAGTGAACAGGATACTGATATGCTAATGGAGACATGTGATTTGGAGATTTGTAGTCAGTTGAAGTCCTGATAGACACAGCATATCTTTAGGTTTCATATACGGGTAATTTACCAGCAGTACAGCTTTTTCTGACCTGGTCAACTTTTAAGTGACAATATTTATCATGCACTTAAAAAAAA